>JADRCD010175831.1:13935-27199 GCA_019843815.1 Montemys delectorum | reverse complement strand
AGATAGATAGATAGATAGATAGATAGATAGATAGATAGATAGATAGACAGACAGACAGAGTTCTGTGTAACCCTGGCTAGTCCTAAACTTGCTATGCAACCCACAAATAACTTTGAATTTCTAATCTTTAATCTTCCTGACTCTACCACACAAGTGCCAAGATTACAAGCATGTGCCATTACACCCACTCTTATGCAGTCCTGGGAATCAAACCTAGGTCCTGAGCATGCTAGGTAAACATTACACCAACTGAGCTATATTTCCAGGCTTCTGTTTGTATTTTTAAAATAATATGATAAATATGAGAATTTTCAGAACCACCAGAACTCTTCCAAGGTGAACAATGCTGGGTTAAGTGACTGTCAAAGGATATGGCTGAGGTGGGCTCTGACCATGGGAAACAGGCTACAGTAGCTGAGGTCTGGGCATACCCAGCCTCCACTATAGTCTGTTATCCCAGAGAATGTGGGACAGAGAAGTGGGCGGGCAGGCACTCAGACCCCCTGGCACCTCTCCTATGGAGTATGCACTCTGGAGGTACACCTTCTACATTATGTTCCACTGGGAACAGAACTCCTTCTTTGCCTTATAGGGCTTTTGGGGGCTTCCAGGACAGTCAGCATGAGCCTGGGTGTGATATAGATAAATATATAGAGAGCAACAGACAGACAGACAGACAGACAGACAGACAATCTTGTTCCTTATCTGTTGTCTGGAGGTAAGGACATAGAGGCTTCACGACCCTAGTGATTCAGAAATCCAGAAAAGTTTGATTCCAAGAACTGCCATAGCAAAGAGATCGTGAGAGGGAAGCAGCATGGGGGTCTAAGCTATGCTCTAGCCCCTCAGAGATGGGTAATGGGGGTTTTCAGAACTCTTACAGGCTGCCACCAACTGCTCTGTGGCCTGTGACAGCTCTCCTCCCTCTCCAGGCCTTATCCTCATCCTCAAGACAATAAAGGTGTAAGCAACAGAGCTCAGTGTTCTCTAATGGGCCTATCCCAAAGTGCAGGCTGTGCAGGGGGCTGAGAAGGTGGTGTTCTGGTACCAAGGTGTGGTTTGAATCCTCCAGAGAGATACTGTCAGGCAATCAGAGGTCCTTGGCCTTTCAAAAACAATGAAGGAGAGATTGGTATTCAGGTCCCTACCAGCCGAGACGCTCACCTGTCCCTTCAACAAGCCGCAGCAAACCCCCGAGATTAGGTCACTGTGGGCAGCCGGAAGCCAGGGAGCAGATACTAACGTCCATTGTATTTTGACTTCTCCCTTTGTGGCAAAGAGAGATAAAGTGTAGCTGGGCTTATTTAAGGAGGAAGGGGCGATAAATTCAAGGAAGCGTACAATAGGAGGGTGCGGGTGCTTTTGAGGGCTGATGAACAGAGTGTACGGCACTCTGATCATACATCCAACGCTGACCCCGGGAGGAGGTGTTGGACAGAAAGGAGGTGAATCCTTGGGGACAGAAAACAAAAACAAAAACAACAGCAACAAAAACAACAACAAACCTGCTTCCCCGAAGAACCTCATGGGGGCTGGGAAAACTCATACATAGGACCCATGCTGTCCACTGGCCATTGTTGCTGGAGCATCACTGCTAGGTGTTGTGCTCCTGAGCCTGACTCTGCTAGGAAGCCTCTGGACCTGCTCCAGCAGCGCCGTGTAAGAGGCAGGCATTGTGTGCCGCATCACTAAGTCCTTCTGCTGTGTAAGTACGGGCCTATCTGTCCAGCTAGTCTTTCTTTAGGGACCTCTGCTGTGGTCAAAAGTAGCTACTGGCGTGTGGCTGCACCTTGGCAGATTGGGGGTGAGGGGTGGCAAGAGTAGAGAGGGAGAGGGAGATATGGAGGGAGAGAAGGGAAGAGGAGAAGGAAGGCGAGAGAAAGGGACGAGCTGTGATAGCGGGGTTGAGGGTCAGGACTCCCCTTTCTCCTCTGGCTGCACGTTCAAAGTTTGTTGTTCCCTGCTAGATTTCAAATAGCCAGATGTGTGGTTTGCTCAGAGCAGCCTCACCTTCAACCAGTCTACCCTGGACCACTGTTCAGCCTTTCTGGGATGAGGCCTCCCAGCAGGGAGAAATTCAGGGAACCTAGGGGAAAGGGGTTAGGAACAAAGATGGGGATTGTGTGTCCTTGGCAATGGAGGCCAACCTGTGGCCAGAGTCAAGCATCAGTCACCAACTGTTGTGTGACCTTAGCCCTCTGATCCCTTTGGGATTCAGTCAGATGAGGATACAGGGAGGATAAGTTGTGCTATCCATACAGGGCATTCCATACTAATTGTGTTGGGAGCTAGGTGTCTGAGTACAGCTGGAAGGGTTCACTGCAGCTGGAGCTTGAGGCTGCCATTTTGACTAGAATCACAAAAGCCCTAAGTGTTGGGAGGTATAGCCTCGGGTATGAGCAGGATCTGGGGAAGGGGTTCCACATTTCCTGAAGACTGCTCCCTCACTCCCACACAGGGGCCTGCTCCCTGCTGGGAGGCTTCATCCCAGAGAGGCTGAACAGTGGTCCAGGGTAGGCTGGTTGAAGGTGAGGCTTGCTCAACTCATAGCCCCTCACTCAGTGCTCCCTCCAATGAATGAGGAGATAGCCAAGGTCACCCAGACAGCCTTCTGGAGAGCCTCCTACCCAGACATCAAGGACATGATGGGTATGAGGGCCATGACACTACTTGGCTGCATCAAGTATGGTTTGCACACATGAGTGGCAGGGCTGGGGCTGGAGGGGAAGGCCTTGGGACATACTCTGGCCCCAGGGAGGAGGAACAGCAGAACTGAGGCGCAGACTTGACTGACATACTCCCCCCCCTGCTTTCAGTCTGTCCAGCTGTAAGTGACCCCAGAATGACTGGGATGGACTAGCCTCTGAAGCAGCCTCAGCAGGAGTCAGGCCTTGAGGATCTCTTTCATCTGTTCTAGGAAGATGAAGCAAAGAGATTGGGATTATGGCCAGAGCAGACTATGGGCCTCATGCCTTATAAGCTGTGTATTTATTTATTTATTTATTTATTTCATGATTGCATCTCCTTAAAGGCCCTCCTAGACAGATAAGAAAGGAGAGACTGGAGAGGCAAGGCTGCTCGGGGGTCACACAGTGGGGTTGGCACATCTGAGCTGTAAGTTCAGCTCCTGGGACCCAACTTTCTGTATCTAAGCCTCAAACCCAGGGAAGACACTATTCTTGGATCTTTTACAGTGTGACCAGCGGTATGTTGGGAAGGGAACCTTTCCCTCTTTAGAGTCACTATGGTGTTAGCAGTGCTGGAAGCCTGAGGATCGCTACAGCTGGAGTGAGAGGGACATGAGGCAGTCAGGTCCCTGTGTGACCTTGGGTGTCAGTTTCTCTCTCTGTATAATGAGACTATTGACATCCTGGTCCTACTTCACGATAGACCAGAGGCTGCAAAAGTGTCTTGGGAATTGATAAAGGAGATATGACCTTGCCAGGTGTGATGTTGCTCAACTTTAATCCCAGCACTTGTGAGGTAGAAACAGGAGGATCTCTGCGTTAAAGACCAGCCTACGTAGTCTACATGATCTACATAGCAAGTTCCAAGACAGCCAAAACTACATAGAGAGAACCTGTTAAGACAGACAGACAGACAGACAGACAGACACACACACACACACACACACACAGAGAGAGAGAGAGAGAGAGAGAGAGAGAGAGAGAGAGAGAGAGAACTTTTAACACATTGGCAGTGGTCCAGACTAGATTGCCAACAATAGATTTTTATTCCTGTGTAAGTGTTGCCCACACAGGCATGGCTAGATGACCAGGGATCAGGGATCGGCTGTGACTGACATCATTGAGTACAATGGGGATGCTTTACCCTGTTGTCTATGAAAGGAACAGAACAAAATGTAATAGACCTGCGTAGGCCACTTGGTAGGTAATATACCTAACACACACACACACACACACACACACACACACACACACACACACGAGGGCCTGAGTGACAACAGCTGGACCACCTTGTGGCTCATGTGCTCCAGCAGACCCACTGGAGAGCAGGTGTGGATAGAGCATGAAGCTCCCAGTGTCCTGCAGGCCTTCCAGCTGGTCTTTGCCCTCTGGTCCCTTTTCTGAGGGCCTCCTCTGACCACACACATGTCCTCCTCAGATTCACCCAAAGCCTGCCTCCTCTCTATGTTCAGGGTGCTTCCAGGCCCACTGAGGCCACCTTCCCAGCAGAGCGCCCCTTCTCCTTCCATCAATCACCTCCAGGAAGCGTCTGTATTCATTACCAGTTTGCCATCAAATGGTGAAAGTTTGGAGACTTTAAGCAGCACATACTTGTTGTCTTATAGTTGTAGGACAGATGTGACTAGGGCACAGTCAGGGTGCTGGCAGGAGACTCTTCTGAAGCTATAGAGGACAGGAGGTTCCTTGCCTTGTTCACTTTCTAGAGGCCACCCCAGGTGAAGACTTCTGACCCCTGTATCCATGAGACTAGTAAGGCTTTATCTCTGTCTGCTGTCCCTGGTCACATGTCTCCATTTGCCTTCCTTTGCCACTGTGCAACATTGGGCTTGGGATGAGCTTACACCCACCCAGGTGACTTAGGTCCCCCCTCTCTCCCCACACACTATAATGTCCCTATACCTGCATGGTCTCTTCTGTGGACCAGGAGGTGAACATCTCAAGTAGGGGTGGCCAGTGGCCACTTACCTGAATTCTCACATGGCTGGTTGGCTCTCTCTCCTGCAGCTATCCTTCTGCATCCTGGTGATCCTCAGTCTCCTTTCCCCTGCAACCTAGCCTGTACAACTCTAAGGGTACCACCCTGTCTCCCTTTGCCCAGCCATTGGCCTCTGGCATCTTTATTGATCAATCAAAAACCAACTGGGGACAAGGACCTTTAATGTCTGGACACGCAGATTCCTGATTGACTCAAAGCATTAGAGCCAATCTCCAACAGTGGCCATGTGGAAGGTAAAGGTGTGTCAGGAAGTAAGCATTCCAGGGGAAGTCTAAGGTAGCAATGTGGTTGACACTTGGGCCCCAGGCATCCCCAGGTTTAGAAATCTCTGCTGTGACGTGAGAATGACAATAACTACTTCCTGAGAACTTGGAGGATTCTGAGGGCAGTGGAGCCTTGAATGTTGCTCAGCATACAGTAGGTACTCTATGCATGTATGTGACTACACAGAGGCTTATTGTAATGCTTGGTCCCCTTAGGCTGGCCTGGATTAAACGAATGTTCACAAACTTCATCTTCTTCATCTTGAAGCTGGTCCTGAAGGGACGGGTAAATGAATGGCTCTAGTAGGCCTCAGTCTAGCAAACACAGCATAGACAAGTCTTGGATTTCCCCCCCTATTCCTTTCCCTTGCTAAAACCTTCACATTCCTAAAGCTAGCCTCCAAGGTCCATCCCCTTATTTGGCCACTGACTCATTCCTGAGACAGAACACCAAAGTCCAATAATCAAAATTCATTATTTGGCTAACATGTCCAACCAGAATTTACTAACTCATCCTAGCACAGACTTTCCCCTTTTCTTCTTAAAAATCCACTCCTGCAAAAATCCCCTTGCTTGCTTGCTGCTACTACAACTGCTGCTGCTTTCGGTCTACCTTTACAGCCTCCACCCTGACTTGCCCGTCCAGGTTAATAAATCTCCTTTCTGCGAATTTCAGAATCCTTTCAGAGAATTTCTTTTCTGGGTGTGTCTTGTGTCTATTTCAAGACCAGGGGTGCTATCTTACAAGAGTCATATCCAGAGCCAGGGTTCCTTCTCTCTGGACTCTTCTTTCCCTGTACCCATTCCCAGGGGAGCCATCCAGACATAGCTACACAGAGGCACTACCTGCCTCTGCTCTGACCTCCTTGAATGCCAGATAAACAGCTTGAACTCTCTACTCCAGGCCTGAGAGGAAATCAATATCATCTCCAACATCATAGCTGACTTTGTCCAGAGAAGCACTAGTGAGCTCTGTCTTAATGGCTTACTGTGTAACATTAAGACAGCCACTCCTCTATGTGGCTTTTGCTGACCTGGGAGTCATTTCCTCTTAGAGATTCAGTTGTATAAGTTGACTTTGAGCAAGACACCAAGCCTCTGAACCTTAGTTTCCTTGTTGGTATTAAAGAGGTGGCAAAGCATCTTACTTTATAGCTGTGTCATTACTTAGACACCACTTCTCTTACTTATCGCTTTAACTTTCAGTGCTAAGGATTGAACCCAGATCCTTGTGCTCATGGAGCAAGTGCTCTCCCTTGAGCTCCAAGCTTAGTCAGAGTTTTTTATTCTAATATCGGTAATTTTTACTTCTAATGTTATTTAACTCATTTTTAAATTTCTTATCTCTGCCCCTTCAGTGTTACCACCCCATTATGGCTCTCATTATTTAGTTGTTTTTAAATCTTATCTTGTATCTTCCGTTAGGTCATGCTCAAGTCATTGGCTGCTTACCCTCTCGACTGGTTGTTTCTGACTAGTCATCGCCAGTGGTGGCTTCCTTGTGTGGCCGGCATTCTTCTTTACTTCTAAGGTCTTTAATTTGGATCTTCTGTGGATAGACTCTGCTCCCTAGATGAACTAAATTTTCTAAGAAGAGGGCTTTGCATTTATTTGTGGCAGGGATAGTAAGACATTCAGTGGCTGTTTTTATGTTAAACATTCAGTTGGGGAAGCCCTGCACCATGTCATACTCAATTATAAATATATCCTTCAGTCCTGGTGTGCACAGATTGCTCCTTGCTCAGTTTAACGTTCCTGTTGTTACGTAACGTTGCTGCTGTTGTTGCTGCTGTTGTTTGGAGACAGGGCTTCATGCTAGCCTCACATTCTATATGTAGCCCAGGCTGCTCACTAAGCTGTGATCTTCTTGCTTCAGCTGAGATTGCAAGTGGACACCATCATATTTGTGTCTTTCATATATACCACCACACACACACACACCACCCCAAACCTCCTTGTGGCTTCCTTTGGTGAGGGTAGTTTTCAGTCTTGTTTTCACCGACAGGAAATGTCTTACTTTCAGCTGTATACCTCACGGATTTCTGAGAACACCAAAGCTCAGAGATGTGCACCTCGGTGCCACATCCTCTCCAGTGCCTCAGAGGCTTGCTGCGTACAGTTTCACCTCTCAGCTGCTCTCCGGAACCTAGCATCGTCCATTTCTTTATTTCTAAGCACTCATTGGCTGAGCGGTGCAGTTAGGAGAAGCTGCTGATCCAGTCCTGCAGCTGACCTGCCACCTACATTCCTTGTGTGGGCTAAACTCCGCCCATGGAGCCTTGGCTCACTCTGTTCTCTCCACCCAAAGTCTTCCCCCACTATCCTCCCCATCTGACTCTTTTTCCCTCTACAGGGTAGGTCTCTCCCACCTCCTAGTCTGTTTCAGATCCCTTGCCTAAGACTCTTGTGCTCTAGCGTGGTGTCTCTCTCCTTTCACATACTCTTGGGTTACAGTTGTGCATTTTGTTTGGGGATTCTCTAATGAATGTTGAACTTTGCTAGCAGAGACCGAGACCGTGTGTGCTTGGTTTTCTGCTGAATCCAGCTTCTGGTCATAGTTGAAGTTAGTAATGTCCCCATGAATATCATTAGAAGCAACAGCAGGCTGTCAAAATCTGTCCCTGTCTCTGTCTCCGTCTATGCCTCTCTCTCTCTCTCTCTCTCTCTCTCTCTCTCTCTCTCTCTCTCTCGTGCCTGTGCATGTGTGTGTGCATGTACATGTGTATGTGTGCATTCATTTTTGTAGCCTTGGCTGTCCTGGAACTCGATCTGTAGACCAGAATGACCTTGAATGCAGAGATCTGCCTGTCTCTGCCTCCAGAGATTAAAGGATGTGTGCCACCATGCACGGCTAAAAAGACCCCTTTATTCTTTTCACCACCTCTGCTGGGTGACCACACAGAGTAGGACCAGCTCTGGGCTCTGCATGTGGGAGATCCCATTTATTTTCACTGTTGTCATCCCATTTCACAGACCAGGAAAGTGAGGCCCACAAAGCTAAGTGAATGTGTCCCTTCCATACCCCTGAAGGTGGGTAGGAAAGCAATTGTTTGGCTGTCCCCCACACAGATGACAAAACTAAGGTCCTGAGGGGACAAGACTCTTAACTTCCTTTACTTTTTTATGTTTATTTATTTTATGCATGTAAGTGTGTTTTACTTGCATGTTTGTACATGTGCCTGATGCCCGTGGAGTTCAGAAAAGGGAGTCAGATCCCCTGAAACTGAAATTACAGACTATTGTGAACCACCATGTGGATGCTGGGAATCAAGCCAGGGTCCTCTGGAAGAGCAGCCAGTCCTCTTTTCTGCTGAGCCATCTCTTCAGCCCAAGTGCTAACTTCACTATTAAGTTAGTGTCGGGTTACAGCCCAGAGCCTGAGCCACTACTCCAAACTGCTTCTTGCCCACCTAGGACTGCAGCCAGCCTGATCCCACCCAGATCTGAGGGTAGTGGCCTTCTGACAGCCGCTGTCCCGGTCACATGATCCCTGTCTCTCCACAGCTGTTCAGTGACTTCCTTACCAGCCCAGGCTGGGTCACTGTCCACTGCCTGGGGAGGCCTACAATCTCCTGCCAGAACAAGGGTGCTGCGGTCAGTTCTCCTGTAGTGATTGAATTTCTCTTCCCACAAAGGGATGGGCAAGATCACCTTTGAAGAGGTGAGATGGGTGCAAAGCTTTGGGGTTCCAGCGGCTGTTGGGGGTCTACCTGTTCTTCTCATCCCCTCTGCTGGCATTCACTGTTTTCTAACCATGGAGCCTGCTCATCAAAATCGTGGGACCTGAGCCAGGAGATGGCCCATAGGATGCAGATGCCTCAGCCTTGCTAATATCCCCCTAAGTGGAGTACTAAGACACGTCCATAACACTGTCCAGGACCATCTGCCTCTGTCCACGTGTACCATATAGATTTCCAGTTTCCCCACATTGTAGGTTTTAAGAAAGAAGCATAGTGTCCATATGTGCTGGGCATGTCATAAGAATCCCACGTAGGGTCTGGGGTGGCACCTACGACAAGCACACACTGACATCTCCTGTGTCACTAGCCACATGAAGCAAGACCATCCTAGGTCCCAAACTCCCTCCGAGTGGCTAGGCTTTATGGACTTAGAGACAGGGGCTTGGAAGCTAGTATAGTTGTGAATAAGAAACCGAGGGTCAGTCTGGTCTCCAAGGCTCTTCAAGGTCTCCTTAACAGTTTTTAATGCATTAAACTCTAAAGACAGGAGGCAAGATGTCTACGCCTATCACCTCAGTGTTGGGAGGCTAGGCAGGAGAATAGTGAGTTCAAAGAAAAGTAATCCTGGGCTATGCGGTGGGATCCTGACTGAAAACAAAAAAATATCCCCCAAATCAAAACAATGCCCAAGCCCCCGCTTCCCCCTACAAAATCCTAAAGGCAAAAGTAATGTGAACCTATCCTAGAAATGCTGACATTTGAAGGAGAAAGTGCAGGGACCAGTAGGCCCAGGGCCTGGGGCCACACCCCTACCTCTCTATGGAGCCTGGAATGGGCTTCCTTCAGGAATTCCCTTAAAAAACGACAACAAACCAACTCCTTATTTTTACATCACATTTATTGATTATTATTAATTATTGTTGTTGTTGTTGTTGTTTTTTCAGATAAGGTTTCTCTGTACAGCACTGGCTATCCTGGAACTTGCACTGTAGACCAAGTTTGGCCTTATATTCACAGAGAACCACCTGCCTATGCCTCCCAAGTGCTGGGCTTAAAGGTGTATGTAATTTCTTAAAAATATTTTTATCAGGCCAGAGAGATGACTCAACTCAATTCCTGTGACCCGCGTAGTGGAAGGAGAAAGACACACGCGCGCGCACACACACACACACACACACACCCCATGCCCTATATCTGGAGGTCAGAGAATAACTTTTAGAGTTAATTTCTTTTTCTACCATGGGGATCCCAGGGATTGAACTCAGGCAGTCAGGCATGGTGAGACATTCATTCACACACTGATTCATCTTGCCAGCCCTAACTCCTTAATTTTTTTCTAATAACTTTAGGTTTGAACAAAAGTTGCAAAGACAGGGTAAGGTGTTCCACAACCACTGCCCCTGTTTGTACAGTATTAATCTTTCCATAGATGAGCTGTGTGTGTTGTAAAGAAGAGACCACACTGTCGAGCTCTTAGTCACTCCAGACTTCATCTGAAAGTCATTCATTGTTTCCACTGATCTCCAGAACCTGGAGCATAGGACCTTCAGATGTTTGAAAAGTCCTCAGGCTTTTGTCTTGTTCTGTTTTCTTAACTTTATTGTGTTTTTAAGAACCTGAGGAGTTCCCAGTACTTTATAGAAAAAAAAAATCAGTGATGCTTGTTAATGCCAGGGGGAGGGGAGTGCCTGTAACAGGGGCCACTGCAGTGTCTTTAAGGAACTGGATAGTAGACAAGTACTGGGCTTAACTCCAAATAAGGCTTGGCCAAGTGGGAATTGATACCCAAGGGTAAGAGCAGGGAGTTGGGGAAGAGCCTGCTAGAACTGACCCAACAGGCTCCTTGCCAAAGGTGGCCAGCGTGATTAGACATCACCCTCATAAGAGCAGGCAGAGTAGAGTCACCTTGGTCAGATAGAAGGGTAGCCTGATAGTGAGTCTAAGCAATGGTTCTAGAAGGCTTAGGAACTTGACCAAAGTTTGGTGAAGCAAAGACCACAGTTGGCACCTATCAAGCCACTGTCTCCCCAGATGTCACACTCCATCCTCCTCCCCTGACTTCCCCAGTTCCTTTATCCCTCTCTGCTCCTGGATGATCCCTCCTGTTTATGGACTTGGCCGTGCATATGAGTGGCCTTCAGGAACTGACATCACTCAAACTGTTGGGTAGGAACACTTCCAGCAAGCTGTACTAGTTAGATCCTCAGGGACCGCAGGCTAGTGTCTGGGTGGCGAGAGATATCCCAGTGTGGGTGTTTGGGGTGAGACTTGCAGATGAAGCTGAGGGTAGGCTGAGACTGTGTCAGTAGGCTCAGAGGGCAAAGGAGGAAGTGGACACACAGAATGTTGGGTGTTACATGGCTGCTGGTGTAGTCTGGCTAGATTGAGGGGACATTAAACTGAGTTCTGGTGGGAATAGTCCTAGAGAGATCCTGGGCTTATCCCTTTCCTGAACAGTGGTGGCTCTGGAGGCGTGGAGCAACAGATGATTTGTTCAGGGTCTCAGTTTTCATTTGTCCTTGAGTCAATAAACTGTGTGTTCTCTCTACACTACCCCTTTTCTTTTAACACCAGGAGTTCTTACTGTGGCTCAGGCCATATGAATCCGGACTTCATGAAGCCTATAGCCTAGGGGTCGGAGATAGAGCGTAAATGGTCATCCATGTCAAAGACTGTACTTTAAAAAATTTCCCCAGAGCTTTAAATTTTAAAAGTATGGCCAGTGAATGAACTTAGGTAACTTTAAGTCAACATCAAGGTTATTTGAAGACCATTTGGTACCTGGGTCTCATGCATTGTCATGTTCTGAGTATAACTCAGAGAGGCTGGCAGAGCACAGATTTCTGGGGATGCAGGCCCATCCCAAGTGTCTGGCTCATAGTTATTATGTATGACCCAAGAATGTGCATTCCCAATACACTCCTTGTTCCTAATGCTGGGACTCCGAACTATGGGAACAGGCCTAGAGATGCAGCTCTCCGGGGTCCTGGATCTCCAGAGTGTGAAACACATCCAGCTACCAGCAGAGGACATCTCAGCTATCCTGGGGGGATGGCTTGGCTTTGGGAGTTATACTGGCTGGTTTTGTGTGTCAACTTGACACAAACTGGAGATATCACAGAGAAGGGAGTTTCAGTTGGGGATGTGCCTCCATGAGATCCAGCTGTCGGGTATTTTCTCAATTAGTGATCAAGGGGGTAGGACCCCTTGTGGGTGGTGCCATCCCTGGGCTGGAAGTCTTGGGTTCTATAAGGGAGCAGGCTGAGCAAGCCAGGGGAAGCAAGCCAGTAAGGAACATCTCTCCATGGCCTCTGCATCAGCTCCTGCTTCCTGATCTGCTTGAGTTCCAGTCCTGACTTCCTCTGGTGATCAACAGCAATGTGGAAGTGTAAGCCAAATAAACCCTTTCCTCCCCAACTTGCTTCTTGGTCATGATGTTTGTGCAGGAATAGAAACCCTGACTAAGACAGAGACAGAGATGGAAGCAACTCAGGGAAGTCCTGGCTTGGAACAGGAAGAAGCAGTTTGGTATATGGACAGGGGCCAGGGTCGAAAGTCCCCCGAAGATGCTGGGGAACTTTCTTCAGTTTTGCCTTTTCAATCCCTTCCCATGCGCACTGTGGAATCAGGACCTGTGTGTCCTCAGCAGGTGCTCCACCCTGGAACCACTCCAATCCTAGCCTTTGTCTTTTCTCTGCCTCTCTGTCAAAGCAAACAGAGGCCTTAACAGAAATCAGGCAATAGGACCCTTCCAGATCCCTTGTCTAACTTTTCTCCTACTCTCTGCCAGAAGAAAGATTGTTTGTGCACAAGTGAGAAGTCAGGGAATACTAGATAGATGCCTCTCCCAGACACCAGTTTCCGTGCTTGAATGGGATTAACAATCTTAGCTTAGACAGGACCTCTGTGGAGGAGCAGAGGGTCTGCGTTCAGATGCACATTCTTATAGGCACGTGAACAAGTGCTTGCTGAGGCTTTGTGGCCATCTGTCTCATGGGTCACTTCTGTGATCTGGGGAACGCTCATCACTGGCCTCTGATTGACAGAGCAGCTACAAGTTCATCCAGAGTTTCCTGTGGTTGGTGATCTCCACAGTCTGTATTCCCGCTTGTAAGTGTGGGCTCCAGGAAAGGATGGGGTGACTGTCTGTCTTTACCTTGCCTCCGTGTCTAGATTGTTCACTGCAGAGCTCCTTCCCAAGCAGGAGCCTGAAGCGCCTCTGGTTCCCAAGCCAGTTGGGTGTCCTCAGTCTCTTCCCAGGTGGCACTGTGTGATGATCAAGTGTACAGACCCCTTATCCTAGCTCACATCGAGAGCATTGCCCCTGCTACCTCACTGTTGGCCAAACCCACGTCAAGGACTCGGGGCCTCACCAGGCACCCAGCACTTGAAGGCAGAGGCTTGTGGATCTCTGTGGGTTCAAGGTCAGCATGGTCTACATAGTGAATTCCAGAACAGCCAGGACTACATAGAGAGACCCTGTCTCAATAAACAAACAAATAAAATAAAAATAACAATCTGTCTCTCTATCTCTCTGTCTCTGTCTCCATTTCTCTCACTCGTGTGTGTCTGTGTGTGTGTGTGTGTGTGTGTGTGTGTGTGTGTGTGTGTGTGTGT
>JADRCD010175831.1:0-13925 GCA_019843815.1 Montemys delectorum | reverse complement strand
TGTGTGTGTGTGTGTGTGTGTGTGTGTGTGTGTGTGTGTGTGTGTGTAAGAAAAACCTGACATATGGGAAGTTGCCAAGTAGTAGGAGCCTAGGATAAGCCTCAGTTTCCCATCCTATAACATGAGAACATCAGACTTACTAATCCCAGATTCTCTAGGAACCCTGACATCGTGGGATCCCTTTCCATATGCAGCAACTAAAACGGTAACATCACACAGGGGTATACAGAGGGCACTTTGAACAAGGGTCTATGGGAAACTCTGTTCCCTTCCACATGGGAATATTTAGTAGGCTGCATCTTCATTTTGAACATCTGTTTATCCACATGTCTTTGGTAGACACAGAAAAAAAAAGTAACTAGACCAAACCTGACTGTGTGTCTTGGTCTCTCTCAGCCTCCATTTATTCCATTAGTACCATGACACTAAAGCTATGTGGAAACTGGGTATGATGGGACAGGCCTGTAATGACACCTGTTTGGGAGGCCGAGACAGGAGGATTGCAAGAGCAAACCTCTATCTGAGTTATGGAGCAAATTCAGGCATTGGCTGGGGAATTTAGTGAGGCTTAGTCTCTAAGAAAGAAAGCCAGAGAGGGAGAGAGAGAGAGAGAGAGAGAGAGAGAGAGAGAGAGAGAGAGAGAGGAAGAAGGAGAGAGAAGGAGATAGGCAGAGCTACAGACAGACAGACATAGAAACAGACAGATTGCAGTGGTAGAGAGTTTGACTAGGACGTGCGAGGCCCAGGTTCAGTCCCTGGTACTGTAAAACCTAAACAAGCAAATGACTAGCACAGATGATGAACTAGACGGACAGGGAGGATATTCTGTGTGGGGCGAGCACTAGGGACAGACACCTGCAGCAGGGTGGCTCACAGAACACCATCAATTCCAACATTTCCCACTGGAGCTCCCCAGTGCTCCAACCTGGGCCTGGGGCTTGGTCCTGTTCCCTAAGAAGAGCTGACATGGCTCCCTCCTCTGCCTAGAGTTGGGGGCTGGAGGTGGCCTTGGTAACCTGCCACGGACTGGGTTCCTTGTGGGGACCTCTTGTTCCGTGGGATGAAAGTTCTGGTCAGGTGGGCAAAAAAATTCGGCGACGAGTGACAGAGTCGACACAAGGGAGTGCTGAATCTGAATGTATTTCTTAAAAATGGCATGAGGTTTTTACAGTCATTGCAAAAGAGAAATGAGAAATCTAGCAGCTCAGCAGTTGAGGTACATCTGAGGCCACCTGAAACACACTGGGTCTAAAGCAGCCACCTCTTCTGTACAGGCACTGCACATCCACCCCCCAACCCCCCCCCGAGCCCAAGGGGGTGGGGCCGGGGGGGGGGGGGGGCTGGGGACTACATGAGGCTCGAAGCTTGAATCTGAATGAATGAATCTAAGTCTAAGTCCTAGTCCATCTAAGTTCTAGTTCCAGTCTAAGTGCTCCTGCACAAAGTGAAAACAAGGCTTAAATAGTATACAGAAAACAGGGCAGAATGACAAAAGTCACGTAGGCAGGTGACAGTCACATCAAGGTCAGTAAGATCATGTAGGTAAGGGATGGTTACATCAAGGTCGGTAAGATCAGGTATCCAGGTGTGAAGCGGGCAGAAAAGCAGTGGTGCCCTCCCCGCTGGGGCTATTTTGGTAATCCCATGCTACTGCTGGAGGCAAGCACCAGGAAGTTCCAATCTAGCTGTTCCTGAAAATGCCCTTAAGTGAGAGAAGCCCTTCAATTACTCTGGTATGTAAAACAGTTCTGTCTTCTGTGGGACTGCCCCGAGAATTCTAATTATGTTAACAGTAAGCAATGGTGCCTGACCTCTGTTGCTAACTCTAAGTACATCCTATCTGATAAGGCAGCTTCCTTGTGAGAAATTCTAAGCTAAGGACAGCTTGGAAATAAATTAGGATATATTGGAACGTTGTGCCGGCCAGGGAGCAACACCCCTTTTTAGCCATTTACGAATCATTTCTTGGGGTACCTTTATGCCTGAATAAGAAGGCATGTTGACGATTGGAAAGACTGATCTGGAACACGTCTGAGTTAGGAGATGCCAACGACTGACTGAATACCCAGGAGCCACAAACTCCCTTTGAAGTCATAATGCCTCATGTCTGTAATCAGGCTTTCACCCCTGATACAGCAGATGTTACTGGAGTAGACAAGTGGACAGCAAAGGCCTGGACCTTTTTGACATCATCAACCCCGAGATTGTCACTAGTAAGAAGTCGTCCCCAGCCCCATCTCTTGGGCAGACAGTCAGATAGCTGTTTGATCTCTTGCTGTGATGGAACAACTCAGACCAAAAGCAACTTGGAGGAGGAAAAGGTTTCCTTCAGCTGATAGGTTGTAGTCCATCACTGAGGGGAGTCAGGGCAGGAGCTCGAGGCAGAAACCATGGAGGGATGTAGCTCAGGCTCATGCTTAGGTAACCATCTTATCTAGCCCAGGAAATGGGGCTACCCACACTGTGCTGTACCAACTTACATCATTTAACAATCAAGGCATCCCCCCCCCCATAGACATGCCTACAAGCTAATCTGATCTAAGCCATTCCTGGTTGAGATTTCTCTCAGATAATCAACTCTAGACTGTATCAACTAGATAGACATCTTTGAAGTGTTTGGTAACTACCAGAAAGCAGCTCTCTTCTCGTGTCTCAGGAACACAGCCTGCCTCTGTCTCCTACAGGGCTTCCTGCTGCTGCAGATGGATTTTGGTTTCCCAGGGCACCTGCTAGTGGACTTCCTGCAGAGTGGAGATAAGGAGGCATTTGGAATCAAGGCCAATGGAGCTGGATCAAAGGTGTGACTCCCAACTCACAAAGGCACAAGAACACTGGAAGGCTGGATCTCTTGATTGGGGCTCAGAGTGGAGCCAAAGAGATGGGGACTGGCTTCTTGGTTCCTTGATTCCTGCTGCTATAAAATGCTCTGTCCAGGATCTGGGAGAGTACCTTAGGAAGGGGACCAAGGGAGCAGCAGAGTATGGAAGGAACACATCTTACCCATCCTGTCCACATGTTGAACAAATCTGTGGCATTGGCCCTCTGGTAGCTGCCCCTATTTGCAACCCCCAAGGTCCCTCCCCCAAAGTTAGATCAAGGTCACCCTCTGAAGAACCTGCCCACATCAACCTATCCTCTAGCAACTGCCTTCCTAGCTCACAAAGCGCATGTGCACTACCCAGGCGGGAAGCTGTGAGAGACACCAAGAGGCCAAGATACAGAACACATCCCATAAGTGTCCTCAGGAATAAGGCATTTCCGCCAATCTGGATGCAGAGTAGAAAAGACAATGTGCTAGGGGCTGTGAGTATTCAGAGACTGGGTGAGTAGAATGTCACAGTGGCAGACTTGTCACAGCAACATCCTGGGGTACCACCAAAGCAGCAGAAATCCCCTACCTGAGATGTCATCTGCTGCCCCATGTCCAATTCCCACCCACTCCACCCCCCGGGGTAGCCAGCTCTGTTGTGCAAGCAGACCAGACTGGAGGGAGGGAAGCTCAGCCAAGTGGGTGAGCGCAAGCAGGATCTTGGTCAGGGGTGAGTGTTCAGGGGTGAGTGTTCAGCGGTGAGTGTGCAGGCGAGGAACACACACTGGGAACAGCTTCAGAGAACTGGTTTGATTTATTAGGGGAAAAAGAGGCTATTTAACCTTTTTTGGGGGGGAAGAAGGGTTAAGTAGGGGTTTTCAGGGGCCAGGATGCTGGGGATGTGGGAGAAACAGTGTATTGTAATGATTAACAATTTGTCCTGTGAATTCTATTAGGCAAATAGTAAAAGCAGGAGTGATTTCTGAGTAGCCATTGAATACTGAGGAGAGAGAGAGAAGGGGATGACAGGGATACCAAGGTCTTCTAAGGTTTGCAGGGTGCTATCCTTGACATTGCTAATTATAATATTGAGTGTATCTATCTCACTTATAATTCTAGGTGCACTGCCCACTAGTGTGTGGAGGTATTCTGGCACTCACTGGGGCTGATGTAGGGCTCCTATAAGTGTGGGGAAGAAACTGAAGATAAGAAGTTGTACAGGCATTGTCAGGTCATATCTAGCAAATGCCATGTCTTTTAGGGTCATATTGACAAAATTTAGAACTTGGTTGTCTCGGAGAAGAGTGTTCATGGTCAAAGAGAGGCTGGAGAATGCTTGTGGGAAAGCCAGGGTCAAAGCCAGTTAAGATTTCCCTAAAAACTTTGGAGGGAGGTGAGCGTTTTGGGGGAAGGAAAAGGTGGGTTTAAGGGGGCATATTGAGATGAGGGAAATTTCCATTCCCAAGAATTCAATGAGTAGAATAAGCTGTATTTTGTGAGGATGCATTTTGAATCCTAGCGAGGACTAAGAAGGTATTAATTGATCCTTAAGTGGGTTGGGGGGAGGTGGGAGTAATAAATTTAACAGTGGCCCTTAGAATTGGGAGTGATTTGGAGGAGAGTTAATAAAGGCTTTTGGGGAGTAAAATTTTCCTCATGGGTACAATCATCTATCTATCCTGATGCAATTGGTTGGCTAGTGAGCACCACTTCTAGGGCCTCTAAGTCATCTCTCCCTAGAAGATTGATTGGCAGTGACATTGGCTATTAGACCGTTAGATCCATCAGTGTCTTCCCATCCACAGGCCCACTTAGTGATAAGTGCAGGGGAGCAGCCTCCTACTCCTAGAAGCTGAGACCCAGGGATTGGTTGCCAGTTGTGTGAGATCTCTTGTTGTCCCCAGATTGTCTTGTTTGCCCCAGTTATCAATAAAGCATTTGAATGGCTTGTCATCTGTTTTTATGGTGTTTTGGGATGGAAGCCTTCTGAGATGCTGGGCACCCATAAAGTCTCTATGGGACTGGTGGAGTCCTGTAGAGTGCAGAGTTGGTGAGTGGGAGGGAGAGGGGCTGGTGGGGCTGAGGGTTTATGGGGCACTTTCTCAGAGGGACCGTAAGGAGGTGGGAGGATATATGACTTTAATTTTCTGTTTTATGGGCTGTAAGATCTGGAACAGGACCCTGATCCTCAGACTCACCTGACTGGGGAAATGCAGCATCCTCAATGGGTCCCATTTTAAGAGGTCCTATACATTGGTAGATTGCAACTATGATATTCAGGAAATGTGGAGAGAGAGAGAGTTTTTCCCTTCTTGGGTGTCTCTGCATCTGGGTAAGATAACTGACTTTCATCTGTGAGTCAGGGATGTAAAGATCATCTGTGGCTACACATGGTGCTATGTCAAGGACTTCTCCCAAAACGAGGAAGCTTGCTTTTTGGTGAGTTTTACTCCACTGAATATTAAAGGGGAAAGTATTTTCCTAATCTCAGGTTTCTTTTGATGTAATGTATTTACCAAGATAAAAAAAGTTTTGAAACATAGAGGTCAGAGAGGAACTTTTACAGGAACTGTGCAGTTCCTGGGGGAATTCCCCAAAGACCCCAATCGTAGCCTTCCTGAAGTTGCAAGAGTTGCAGTCACCTCTCTAGTGGTGTTTACTGGTCACTGTTACCAGTTTTTGCCAACACCCAAGCAGGCTGTTGGGGTCCAAGTAGAGGTTTAGGGGCTTTCTACCAAGGCCAAGGAGTCACCCTGGCCAGAAGACGTCAGTTGCCCTGTCAACGTGTGTGAACCCAACACAACCTCACAGACTAAAAACAAGGGAGGTAAGGATAGACCATCAGCCCTCAGTGTGAGGAGGAAAGGATAGACCATCAGCCCTCAGTGTGAGGAGGAAAGGATAGACCATCAGCCCTCAGTGTGAGGAGATTTAGGGCCTTTGAGGTAATGCCAGAAGGCATGGGGTGGCATTCACCTATCCCCACTTGTACCAGTGTAAGTTTAATTTTTTTCAAAACCTGCTTTTAATGTTAGTTCTTACATGCTTTAACCCCACCTCTAGCTCTCCACTCACCAGAGAGAATGGAAAAGAAAGGTTATTAGGATACTGGGGAACTGGACCTGTTTAGAAATGGTTCTTTGGAGCAAATCCCATCTGCATTATCAGGAAATCAACAGTTCAGTTTACTGAATCTAGCAGCAGCAGCTAGATTCAAGAATAAATCAGCAGTCCAGTTGGGTAGGTCAGGATAGAAAGACCTAGCAGAGACAGCCAAGCCTCAGCTGAATTGGCGTAAGTCAGCAGGAGGGACCAGGACCAACAGGAACACCAGGAGAAGTTCTCTGCCGTGCTTCTCTCAACAAAGCAAAGATCATCGAAGACCCAAGACCAAGAAGTGTGCAGAGCTAGCTCTATTAGCAAGCCCCTCTCATAGTCTGTTGAGTCCTATTTATATGCCTTCCAAACATCACGTGTCTTTCGTGGGCCTTGCCTCACCATGTGTCTTGCCTTAGCGAGTGAGCCTGACCTAGCAAAACTCCACCTGAGTTTGTCTCAGCTGACATCATTCTGCCAACTAGCTCCAGTCTGTGGAAGCAGCAAGAAACCACAGCACACCATCAGAAGTTTTTTTGGTGCATTTCTCTCTATGGAGTCATATGACAAATGGAGCTCAACTATGCAATGAAAGGCAGACCAATGGTATGCCTAACATTAGCGTAGAATCCTTCATCCTATCACGTGCCTGAGTATTTTCATATGTTTGCTTTAACAGAACATCCTTTCACCTGTGTCTGCCTCAGTGAAATTGTCCTTCACAAGTCTGCCTTAGCAAAACATCCTTCTACCTGGGTCTGCTTCAGGAAAACACTCCTTCATGCGTCTGCCCCAGCAAAACATCATCTGACACTACTGACTTTCCAAAGAACCCTTACGTTTCCACTTCATACCAGAGGTTCTGAAACAACCAGGTTGGGCCCCAGCTGCCGCCACCCTGTGTCTGCTTCTTCCCTCTCCCTGACCAAGCCAAGCTGGTTGAGCAACCTGACTGCAGAAAGGGAAGCTTAGCCAAGTAGGTGGGTACAGGTAGGATCTTGGGTGGCAGGGAGTGCCTGGGTAAAGAACACCCACTTCAAAACAGCATCAGGGGACTGGTTCAGTTTATTGGGTGGAGAACAAAAATCTATTTAAACCTTTGTGGGATGAGTAAGAGCTATCAGGGTGAGTGTGGGTCCAAGGTGCTGGGGATGCCTCATTTGCATGAGGAGGAATTCCAAGTGCTGCTGCTGGGCATTACTTTCTAAGGGGAAAGGAAGTCTAACCTGAGTAGCAGCTACTATGATCTCTGGTGAGGCAAAGGTGGGGCAATGTGAACTGGAACATACAGGCCAGGAGCTCGGGAGAGTGATCCTACTGCTAACAATCTCAGGGTTTAGTGAAGTGCTCAATCCTTGACTCTGAGTTACTTTGATGGACAGCAGGCTTTCATATCAACCAAGATCACACAATCAGCGTGGAACCCACATTTCAATGCGCCCCTACATCTTTTGGTAGCCAGTGATAGAGGGGCTACTTAAGCCACATTTGAAAGGCTGAGCAGGAATTAACTAAGTAGCCATGAGAAAAGATACTAGAGCCAGCGGTGGCATGTGTGGAGTCCCAAAACATTCACTCACTCCCTGACTTGGCAGCACAGTCATCTTTTCATTCACTAGCCTCATCCTTTATATTGTGCTGATCTCTCTGCAGAAGCCTAGATGCCATCTCTAGATTCCTGGGCACATCCACCCCACAGCCACACCATGGTCAGGCAAAAGCATCTCCAGTCCTGGTCTCTCCCTCATCCAAGTATGAACGTTGACAACCCTTTGTTCCCCACCCTCAAAGCTCCCATCCCTTCCCCTGACCAGCTGCCCTCCTGAGTCCAAACGGAGCATCTGACTCATCCGCTGTCCATGTGGTTCCCACACTTCAGGGTGAAGAAACAGGAAGTGAAGTGAGTGGGAGAGTCTGAGGTGGGTAGGGAGCAGAAGGACCTTGTACAGGTCTGGTTTCACACAGAAGAGAAATATAGAGCCTCCGAATAGGCAAGGCAATTCAACTCTAATGCCGAAGGGAAGGTCCCCTCTGCAGATTTCTAGCTTCCTCATCCTCCCCACCCCTAGGTTCCAGCACAGAGGGTACCTCCATCTTAGTCCTGGACAGTTTTCTCCAGGCACCTACACTGGCCCATCGTGTCCTCACGCCGCTCAGAACACACACTGTAGCAGTATTGAGAAATGGAGCTTTTGAGAAGCAAGTGGGCTTTCTGCATTCTTTATTTTTATTCTTTTAGCTTTTCAGCTGATTCTCAGGGTCGTGAGAATCAATCAGGAGAGGATTAGTGACTCCCAAAGCAGACTATAGTAAAGCAGGGTCACCCCTTGTCTTCCCCTCTCTCCACCTGCGCCCCCTGGCCTGTTTTTACTGGGAGCTGAAGCAGTGTGATATCTCCTCTGATGCCATACTCCTAAAACTTTCCAGCCTCTAGAACAGGCTGTTATGTGTACTGTGAGACAAGTGAAGTTGCCTTTTAAAAACGCATGTACAGCCAGGTGGTGGCGCACACCTTTAATCCCAGCACTTGGGAGGCAGAGACAGGCAGATCTTTGAGTTCAAGGGCAGCCTGGTTTATAGAATGAGTTCCAGGATGGCCAGGACTACACAGAGAAATTCTGACTTGAAAAAACAAACAAACAAATGATGCATGTGTGCATACATTTGTGAATCTTTGTGTTCATGTGTGTGTAGGTGTGTGTATGCGTCTTTGTGCCTGCTTGTAGTGACCAGAGGATAAACTCACTTGTCCACTGTCTACCACCTCTGAGACCAGAACTCTAATTGGCCTGGATCTCACTAATTAAGGTTAGACTAGGCAACGAGCTCTAAGCCTCTCTGCTCCCTTTTCACAGTCTGAGCTCCTTTATCTCTGTTCTCTTCTGCCCTTGGATCTCAGAACATGAATCTGATACTGGAAGTAGCCAGGAACGTGGGGGAAGGTTCTTGAAAGACCCTCTGCAAAAAAAAAAAAAAAAAAAATGCTTATTAGGGGCTGGAGAGACGGCTCAGCATTAACAACACTTGTTACTCCTGCAGAGGACCCAGGTTTGGCTCTAAGCACCGGCATGGTGCCTCATAACTAGCTAACTCCAGTTCCAGGAGCTCTGATGCCACCTTCTGTCCCAGAGGGCACCAGGCATGCACACAGCATACATACAAACAGGCAAAGCACTCAGATATAAAATAAAAATAAATCTTGAGCTGGAGAGATGGCTCAGTGGTTAAGAGCACTGACTGCTCTTGCGAAGATCCTGAGTTCAAATCCCAGCAATCACATGGTGACTCACAACTATCTGTGAGATCTGATGCCCTCTTCTGTCGCATCTGAAGACAGCTACAATGTACTTACATATAATAAATAAATCTTTAAAAATAGAATAAACAAATCTTAAAAAACAAAAGCGTTTTCCAGACGCAAATGTCTAACAGGAATTCCAGGCTCTGCAATGGCCTCTAGGGCAGTGACACTGGTTAGAAACTACAGTGGACATCTCTCTTAAGGAGACCCTAAAGCCCAAGGCCTTCCCTTGATGCTACAGAGCAAACAGGAGAGCTTGCCACCCAGGCAGCCCCTATACCATGCCCAAAACTCTTACGTCACTAAGGACATTCTGAGAAGTCCTTTAGAATGTCACTCTTGCAACCCCCATACCCTAGCTGGGACCTTGGAACGCATCCTTAACCATAATAGAAAACAGGTGTAGCACCCCACACCACCACCACCCCTTGTCTGTCACTGCAGAGCAGGTCTGTAGGTCTTTTCTGGGGGATACTTACAGGTCACCAAAAGGTGCCCAGAAAGGATGTAGCAGGACTGATGGCAGTCCAGAGAGCAGAGACTTGTTAGAACAGAACAGACAGACCCTCTCTCAAACCTTCCCCTCTCTGTCATCCCTCATCCCTTCATTCCCACCCCCCATTCCAGAAGCTGTGCATTGGGCTGACCTCAGAGGACCAGGACAACCTTGGCCCAGGTCAGATGCTGGCAAACTTGGTTAGAATCCATTGCCTGACAATTACTAACTAGTACCCTCAGAGCTCCCAGGGACCCAACCACCAATCAAGGACTATACAGGGTGGGACTGAATGTTCTGGCAGCATGTGTATAGTAGAGGACTGCAAATTTGATCATCAGTAGGAGGAAAGGACCTCGGCCCTGTGAAGGTTCTGTGCCCCAGTGTAGGGGAATGCCAGGGCCAATAAGTGGGAGAGGGTGGGGTGGCAGGCATGGGGAGGGGGGAAGCAAAAGAAGTTTGTTCTTGTTGTTTTTGTTTGTTTGTTTGTTTGTTTTTTGGAGGGGAACCTGGGGAAGGGAAAATTTACATGTAAATAAAGAAATTATCTAAAAAAAAAAAAAAAAAAAAAAGAATCCATTGCCTGGAGGTTGTGGCTCTGCTCTTTCCAGACAGCGAACAGTACTTCTCCCAGCCAGGGCTCTGAGCAATACATCTTCTCATCTCTGCTGCTGGTCCCTAGGGTGAATTGGGACCAGGCCTTTGGTAAAGGGAACTTTTTTTCCCCAAATGAGGGACTCTTTCTACCTCGGTGTGGGAATCCACTTGTCTTACAGTCACCTAATACTTTTATCTGTAAGTGTAGGGTAAAAGGTCAGAGCCCACTTCTAGGTTTGAAAACCTATCAAAACCCACCAATCCCTGAGCTTGAAATCTGACCAATCCCTGGGCTTGACTTGAAATCTTACCAATCCGTGCCTTGAAAATCTCCACCGTGGGGCTGGCGAGATGGCTCATTGACTGCTCTTCCGAAGGTCCTGAGTTCAGATCCCAGCAACCACATGGTGGCTCACAACCACCTGTGATGAGATCTGATGCCCTCTTCTGGTGTGTCTAAAGACAGCTACTGTGTATTACACCAGAACGAGCTGGGCTAGAGTGAGGGGGGCTGGAGCGAGCTGAGCCGGCCAGAGCAGAGGTCCTGAGTCCAATTCCCAGCAGCCACATGATGGCTCATAGCCATCTGTACAGCTACAGTGTACTCATTAAATAAATAAATCTTAAAAAAAAAAAAGAAAGAAAGGAAATCTCCACGATGGATACACACACACACACACACACACACACACACACACAAATACAGGTCCCCTGCTCAGTTCTCTGTTGCTTCTTACTTGAGCAATAGCAGACAGCATAAGGTTTGTTACACAGTGTGTCTTTGGTATTCCTCGGCTCCTAACTCCCAGGATATCTTTCCCTTAAAAGCTGCAACAGTTGCACTAGGGAAATGGTCCCCCTCAGAGCAGAGCTGTAACACTTCCACTGGGGAAGCCTTTGCCTTCATAGCTGTAACATTTACAGTAAGTCTCTAGTAAACTGCACTCTGTCCAGGCCTGGGTCTGTTTACCTTTCTTTAATCTTCTGGCACTTTGGGCCAGTTCTCACACACAGGGACCCAGCTCTCCAAAGTGGATTATCATGCAAGTCACCAGAGAAGATCCCTGTATACTTTAGTCAAGGGAGCCTGGTATTCATGGTTTTCAGGCCATTGGTTGAGCTGCTATGAAAAGCCTTTCCCTGGGGAGATGTGAACAGCATCTATCCTTCCCTATGGTTCCCCCTGGGGAACCAGTGAATTTATTGCACTTTCTTACTTACAGAGCACAGTGACCCCAAAGCAGCTGCACTGGAAAGTCTCCACCCAGTATGGATGATGGCTCCCCCAATAGCTGGATAGGTGGAGCCTTCTCCTCTAATCTTCCTAGTCTATATACTCTTGCCCCTTCTAGAGACCTCATGCAATTAAGGCAGAGTTGCATACAAGTGACTGGGAGGAGTGGCCAGAAACCCAGGAGAGGGTCTAATGACCCTCCTGTCCTAATCTCATAAAGATGGTAGCGTCTAAGCTCATAGGATACCTTATAACAGACTGAACATACGATAACTCTGGGGAAATGGTTCTTCCCAGAACCCTTATTGACAGGCCTGTTTCCACAGCAGTGGACATGGAACCGGGTTTAAGACCCAGTGTTTCTCATTGCCATGTGACCTTGACATCTCTGGATCGCATTTCTTCTTGGGCCTAATGAGATGTTAACCTCTGTCTGGCCCCTTCCTGGGGCTGTGTGGGTTTAAGTACATCTAAATATGCCCCATACTTATCTCTCTGAGTGATGGCTACTTGTCTGTGTCTACTGACGTCCCTCTGTCATCACGGAAGGGTGTAGGTCCAGCAACATGTAATGGTTGGGGGAATATGAGCTGAGCCCTACTGTTGGACTGTAACTCTTCTCATACAAACAGTTGACCGCCCACCACACACTACAAGCTGGGACTCTACCATCTGACAACAGGAAGCAGAGGCTGGCTAAAATCAAGGCATTTATTTGTTAGAGGAGAACCAGGTAGGGATGGGAAAGCTAAGAGTCACACACAAGTAATGAGTGCAAAATAATAATGCCTCCCTACTCTTGCCTGTCAAGAACTTTTTCCCACTTGGTCCCGGGAGGGAGGAGGTTAGAGGGTCACAGGAATTCGAGACCAAAGAAGAGGACTAACACAGAAGGGCTTCTTAAGAGTTTTGGGCACACACCACATCTGCTCTAACTTCTGGTCTTCCGTTCTTATGAAGGAATGGGAAGGTGCTACTTTTGTGGTCCTCAGGACAGATGCCAGAACTGAAACTCAGAGAGTCAAGACTTTCATCTAGGGCAGTGTCAACCTGTGGGACACAAACTCTGCGGAGTCCAATGATTCCATTATGATTCACAACAGTAGCAAGAGTGCAGTTATGAAGTAGCAATGAGGATAATTTTATGGTTGAGGGACAGCACAACATGAGGCTGCAGAGCAGTAGTAAAGGGTCCCAGCATTAGGAAGGTTGAGAGCCACTGGCCTAAGATGATGTAGCCGGCACTTAAGAGGAGGACTTGAGCCTGAGGTTTGGAGGTCATGGGCGTGCTCCTGATCCAGCTCTTCAGTGCTCATACATTATCCTTGTCTCCTCATTCCTACCCCCGAGCATTCTGGGAAAGTTGCCTCGCTGTGAGGTATCACAGAAACCATCCTCAGGAGGAGCCTGGCCTCCGGACAAAAACTAGGGGCAGGGCAGGCTGTAGAACTTGGAACAGAGACAGGAAGTTTCCAGGGCTGAGTCTGGTCATGTAGTCCTTACCGCCCACCTCTTTCCATCCTCCCTTATCTCTGCGCCCAGCTTTCTTCCGTAGCCTAGGCAACCTTTGCACCCGAGGACCGGCAGAGACCCACCTGGAGACCGTGCTTGTCCAGGTCAGGCCTCAGGTGATGAGCGGCTGTCGCGCACTGGAGATCAGGAATCAGGACCCTGGACCCAACTCCACCAAGTTTTGCTCAGCGACTCCTCCTGCCTCCATCCTACATCGTCTCTGGGAAGTGTAGAAAGAAAGGTTGTGCTGGTCCTGCGGCGCTCTGGCCCCACCCACTGCCTGGCAGATGCCCACCTTACCCTGTCTTGGTAGTAGTCAAAGAGGCACATCCAGCTGCGATCTCCAAGCCGCAGCGGGTTCCAGGCACCCTACCCGCGCGCCCTGGGGCTGGCACTTTGAATCCACGTGATTTCTCGGCAGCGGCATAGATTCTGTGAACAGGCGAACAGCGCTCGCTTGGTGGCCACTTTCAGTTTCACACAGAGCACGGTGGAGCGGGAGCTGAACTGGTGGTGAGTTCCCTGCCCAGGCGGGGGCGCGGAGGGAGATTATAGGTTTGGGATCTGCGCCTAGAGAGAGGAGGGGGTGTCAGAGGCCAGGTGGATAGCCACATGGACTGAGAGGCCAGGGGCCACTGGTGGCTTAGCAAAATGCAGTCGGACACTCTGGAGTTTGGGGACCACAGAAAGAGGCAAATTGGGGGGAGTGACTCAGTATGGGAAAAAAACGCTATATGTCTGTGCGCCCCCTCACCTGGTGCCTGCCACAGTAGTCATTTCCTGGAACCATACTTTCTTGCTGTTTTTTCCCCCCAATTCCTCTGCTTTAACAATAATCCAGAAGTCACCCTGTTTGTTACACACAATTCCGAATTTTCAG
>JADRCD010175828.1:0-22115 GCA_019843815.1 Montemys delectorum | reverse complement strand
CCTGTAGATTCTCAATGAATTTGGTGGCGTTAGCATTCATCTCTACATCAATGACAAAGCAACTTGTTCAAGGAGCAGAAGGGGTCAGGTTCACATGAGGTAAACTGGCTTATAAAGAGCTCAAAACATTGTGATGAACCTGGATATGATGGTTCATATCTGTAATTTGAGTCCTGAGGAGGCCAAGGCAGAACAATTGTGAATTTGTGGCTTTATAAAGGTCATTTCTGTGTCTTTCTTCTATTGATTAAAAATGAAAGAACATACTGAATAGAGCAGTACATGTCTTATAAAGCTTAAAACAAAAATTTTCTAGAATCCATACAGGTAAAGAAGTTTTAACTTCTTATATAACTCAATATATTTCACTAAAACCTAAGGAATTTTGTTTTGCTGATAAAATTTATATTTTTTTCTGAATAAAATGAGTCATAGACAAATATAACAATGATAATAAAGTGTCATTTTTAAGATTTCCACACAGTATTACACACTGTTAAAATCCTACTGCTATTTGAAGCTGGAGAGATGGCTTTGTAGTTAGAAGCACATGCTGCTCTTGCAGAACGTAAAGGAATTTAGAGTAGCAACACGCTTATCTGTCAAGGAATCACATCCAAAGATATGATCCCGCCCAAATGCAGAAATGTCCTGGATTACAGTATGATCTGACTGAAATATAGACATACCCTTAGTACACACCTTTAATCCCTAACAATGAAGGTAAGGTTATTTTGTAGAAAGAAGAAGCCATGTTTGAAAGTGACATCTAATTGATGGACGGTCAATGTGATGAATCAAAGAAAGATCTGACAGAATGAGTCAGAGATAGGATATATCCAACTCACAGGAGAACAGCAGAGGAAGAGAGGCTACGCAAAAGCAGCAAAAGAGAAAAGTGTGTGGTGTGATATATGGTGGGCAGTGTGTATGTATGTTTTACAGGGACAGTTTTTACAGAGACAGGTTACAGAGGGAACAAGCTAGACACAGGTGAAGACAGAAAGAGCCAGAGAATGAGAAGGAGCCTGAAAATTAGAACATATTGTCAAAGTTAGTATGAGACCAGGCAGAGCAATTCAGTCAGAAGCCTAGAGAAGTTATCGTTGAGTCAATCAGCTTGGAAGATTAGATTGTAGGGAGGCTAGAAGCTTCCGAACCTAGGCCTAAGGACAGAACAGAGAAAGAAACATTCTGGACTCAGCCCAAGCCATGTATTTGTACAGCCAGGGTGTGGCTCTCATCTCATGACTTTGCCTGAGGAGATAAAAGCAGCATTTACAGCAGAAGACCTGGATTTCGTTCCTAGAACCAAGTTGTTGGGTTATAACCACCTGTAACTCCAGTTCTGTGGGATTCAACATCCTCGCTTGGCCTTTGTGCACTAAACATAAACAAAGCACACATACCTGATGCAGGAACTCACAAATACACATAAAATAAAAATAAGTAAATTTCAAAAATAAATTGATAATAATTTCTAAAACGTAAGTTACATTGCTATTTAAAATTACTAATTTTTCTATGCATGCATACTTATAAGATAGTGAATTATTTGAATCACTTGAATTTATAGTACAATAATTTAATCTATATTCTTATAAGTCTCTCAAAAACATAATTTTGGTGGCCATTGTAATATTGTCCTAGTGTTGTGCCTCATAAAGTACTTAGTCATTTTCGTTAAACAAACAAATAAGCAAATAAACAAACAAACAAACAGATATTTACTTTTATTTGTGCGTGTGTGTGTGTGTGTGTGTGTGTGTGTGTGTGTGGCAGTTTGTACATGCAGTGCCTCTGGAGGCCAGAAGAGGGCATCAGAATCCCCTGGTGATAAAGTTACTATGTTTGGTTGTAAGCTGCCCAGTGTGGTTGTTGGAAAGGAAACTCAGGTCCTCTGAAAGAGCAGTAAGTGCTTTTAACTAAAGAACTCACTCTGGCCCTGCCCCCCACTTAGCTATTTTCTACCATGACTGCCTTGATATTTTGAGATCTGTGGATGGATAAATTGTTTTGTAATTCTGACCTAGTGCTTCACTTGTGCCCAAGTAAATGTGACCTGATCCCATATTAAAAGAACCTGTGCTTTAAGGTACCTTCCCTGAAATTTCCAGAGTTTCCCTTTAGTACTTAGGACTATCTATATGAGCAACCCATAGTGAAGGCCAGCTTTAGGACAGCAGTCACACAGAATCCCATACTTAGAGGTACTTTCCACCATTCCTGCCTTGGTATTTTAATTCATCTTTAGGCAATTTCTACCTTTTCACTTTGCACTGTATCCTAAAAGTTACATAAACTTGCCCTTACATATGGGTAAATGCTCTGGATCTGCATCAGGACCAGATCCCCCTATTTCCCCTCAGGGATGTCTCTGGTCATCTCATCCTGCTGTAAGGTTGACCAGATGTCCAGAGAAGCTACAGAGTTTGGACATTTTGGAATCATCTGGTGTCGGGTCCAGGATAGCATTATCACAGGAAAATTATTCCTCCTGGAGACTGGTACACACTCTGTAGGATCGGGTAAATGCTATACTAGTAACTGGTGGCTCAAATTGCTTATATAGTCAAAACCCACATGCCCATGGGTGGGCCTATATGGTAAGAGCCCAAAATAACACAATGTCACTAATTTTTGATTGCCAATTTGACATAATCTAGAATACTTGAGAAGAGGGCTTCAGGGAGGAATTGTCTAGATCAACTTATCTATGGGAGGGGGTGGCTATCATGACTGTGATAACTTAGATGATGTGACCAGCTGCTCCCTGTGCTTGTCTTGACTTTCTGGCAATGATAGAATTGTGAGCTAAAATAAACCTTTAGTCCCCTGACTTTTGTCATAATACTTTATGACAGTAACAGGAAGTGAAAGCAAAACCACCGTTCTGCCTTAACTTCTCTCTGTTCTTGTCCAACCACAGTCCATTTGAGGTTTTGGCACAAGTCAGAAGTCCTGGAGAGTCCTCAGTCAGAAAACAGAGAGTTGGCAAAGTCAGAAGCAACCAAGTTCCAAAAAGATAGTAAGGGCCCTTAAGAGGGACTATCCTGAAGAGCGAGGCCTCGTTTGGAGCAACAGTTTCCAGAAGGCTTGAAGAGCATTCCTAAAGGCTGTTCTCTGAGTCAGAGCTTATTTATAAACTCTTCGTTAATTTCCTGATGTTATAATCAGAAGCCGAATTTCCCGCAGTTGCTGGTATGAATGGGAAAGTCACAGCATATGGCAAGAGTGGTGAATTTTAGGAAGCTTAAATTTTTCCTTTTCTCAGAGGCCCCCGAACTGAGAAAGCTCCTTTTCCTTCATTTATCCTTGCCATCTGAGGATCAGCTCAGCTCAGCTCGGCTCGGCTCAGCTCAGCTCTTCTTACAAAGTCTTGGACTGTAGAATTGGAAAGGCCAGCTGCCCTAGGGGCTTGGAGCACAGCACACTGTGCTCTTGGTGATGATGGGCGGAAGTACAGCCAGCTTGGAGAGTGGGTTGATGCCTGGAGGGGCAGGGCTTATTCCTGACCTGGCTTTGGCATCCAAGGCCTGATGTACTGATGTACTGATGCTGTACTGGGGCTTTACTCTTATCTGCTCTTTCCCTGGCTTTGCTTTCTTGCCATTCCCAGAAGGAGAAATGTAGTCAAGGAGGCATTTACACATCAAAGGGTAAAGACAGCCTCCTGGAGGTGTCCACTGTGCTCCAGCCACCAGGGAGGGTGGGAAACAAAAGGTCAAAGGTAAATGCAAAATACCATTTATTCCCTTAAAATGTATTAAACCCAATCCAAACCTACTTCCCTGTTAATATTAGGGGGCCAACAGAGGAATAAAGCATGATTGTTTTCCCTTCTGTGGGGCTCACATGATAGTGTGAGCACAAAATTACATGGCTTTCTGAAAACTCTAGAACAGTGGTTCTCAACCTTCCTAATGCTGCAACTCTTTAATACTGTTCCTCAAGTTGTGATGACCCCCAACTATAAAATTATTTTTGTTGCTACTTCATAATAGTAGTTTTGCTACTGTTATGAATTGTGGTATTAATATCTGCTATGTGACCCTTGTGAAAGGGTCATTTGACCCATAAAGGGGTTGTGACCCACAGGGGTCTAGAGTTTTTATTCATGCACTGTGAACGTGCAAACAGCATAGTAACTCATTCTTCTTGGAATTACTGTGTAAATCTTCATGAAAGAAGCACTTCTGAGTTGAGCTTGAGAGAACAGTGGTGGGAACACAGGGGGTTGTGGGTACAAACTATGTCCATGCTTCCTGGCAGTTCCCAGCATTGTTTGAAGTTCCATTGCAACTGTAGGACAAGTTCTGGCCAAGGATTCGCATAGATGCTGCCAGCTTCCAAGCCCGGGTGCTTAAAAGCCTCATCCATTTTTCTTTCTGCAGTATGGAAACTGTGTAAAGACATCGTGAGCATCCATACGGGATACTGGCATCATTGCATGGAAGAGGGTCCCCAGTAGAGAAACTCGGTGCTCATGGGGCTGAAGGAGAGATCCATGTTGTAAGATGGTGTGATTTTATGTCAGTGAGACTTAGGAGTACTTGTTATTAGAGTTCATCCAAATTTACTTTGATTAATTTTGGGATTTTTCTAAGTGTATTAGGTGACTTTTCAGATCTGGAAAAGACATCTCAGGGAAACGGCAGGTGAAAATTTAAGGCAATGTTTCCAGAAGAAGAGGAAAAGAAGACGAAGAGGAGGAGGAGGAAGAAAAGAAGAAGAAGGAGGGAGAAAGCTTCTCTATTTGTCTACTAATCCTGGTCATCCTTGGGTAAAGCCTGCTCTTAGAGCTTCCAGAACATTTCATGTACAGAAAAACAAAACAAAACAAAAACAAGGACAAAAACAAAAACAAAAATCCCATGTACTTCTCTTTGGAAAAGGCTCCCAGGGCAGTGTGGATACTTTTCGTAGGAAGGTGCCAGCAAGGCGTGTGTGGGCCACTGGAGCACTGCACTGGAGATAGTAAGTAAGGGTGGAGAAGCTACTTTGCTGAGGCTGAGCAGTTGTGGATATGGGGTTCTCACTTGTAGGTCATTGACATGGAGGTCCCTTCTGATGATGGCTAGAATGTGTTGCTTACCTCCTCTTTGGCCTCTACCTTGTGACCTGTCACCAGATCTGGACAACAGAGAGTCTCATTTGATAATGCATTATATTCATCTTAGACTCCAGAGTTCAGAAACTAGGTCTTGTCTTTCACGTGGCAACACCTAGACTGTCACTGGCTTCCTGACTCCAGCTGCAACATGGTGGCTCCATTTCTTTAATTGTTGGTGTTAATGTTAGCTTTTTGCCTTTTGTCTTCTTTCTTTCACACTCTAGTGGCCTAGCCAGTTCTTTTCTTTAAAGAAAATTCATAGAGTGGTCACATTTTCAAGTTAAGAGTTGACTGTTTCTGGTAAAAATTTTTGTGTCCATGCCCTCTTCTAATTCTATTCCCTTTAATAGTTATGTGAGTTTCCCAATCTGAACATGACATAATGATCCACCGTTGCTACTGAGTCACTCATCCAGCTCCCCTAAACAGCACAGTAACAGGACCCATGTAGAGGAGAAAGTGCACAGCCCAGTATGTGGCTTAAAGGCACCATGAAGCAGAGCTGGCTAGCCCGAGAGCTGTGTCCAAGGTGAGGCCAGGCCGATCCAGGCACACCTGCTCTCCACAAAGGGCTTATCTGGTTTTGTTCTTTCTTGCCCCACACTTGTCCTCTATGCCTACTAGGGATCCAAACTTCAATTCATCCATCCTAAGCCTTCTGCTTCCTATATCCATACAATCCAAGCTTCTGGCCTCCAGGTTCCTCTTTACCACAAAAGATGCCTTCCATGTTTAAAATCCACAGTGTCAATGCCATCATTTCAAGCATAGGACCACCAACCCCATGAAGAAAGTAAATAAGTTAGTTTCAAGCCAGCTTAGGTACATTTTAAATGAGGTAATGTGCTTGCCTCTCTGGGTCTCCCTACTCTATGTTATGGGAAGTTCAGCTGGGAAGAACATAAGGGTACAGTGGGGCTAAATTCCCACATGCGATTTGGCTCATTGTAGGGGGTGCCATATAGGTGAAATTAGAAAAAGGGTACAGCAGACCTGCTAACTACACGAGTAATTTTGCCCTATGTAAGATGAGAAATAGACGCATCCACTCCAGCTAGATTTGGGCTGATCAACAGGAAACTTTGTAGCAAAGTGGGGGGCACTGAGGTCTCCTGCTTTAGCTTGATCTACAAGTTGTGCAGTGGAGATAAATATATTTTGGCAATTGTAAAAGTTCCATATCAGGGTCCTGATGAAGACGTAACTCTGCTGATTTGTGGCTCCATCACCAGCCCCTCAAGCTGTTTCCAGACTCTTATTTATAGCCTTCCCGGGCTGTGTATCTTATCAACGCAAAACGAATGGAGAGGTGCAAGTGAAAAAGCAGCTTCCCTTATGGTCTGTTTACATCTTCTTGCTTGTCAAGGCTAAAGAAAGACACAGACTCCCTATCTGCTGGGGGCTGGATTACTTCTGTTGTGTACAACATTGACAAAGGATGTTGGTGGGCAGAGAGGACTGTGGACATTGAGACACTGTTTTTTAGCTTTTAAAATGAGGACAACGTGTAAGATTTGGGCTAGCTGTCTTCATTTTCATAGTGTAGAGAAACTGTGACATGCACACAGGTATCTTCTGCAGCCTTGACAAGTTCTCCTGGGTCTGTAAATGGACTTCGTGGTCCAGCACTACTTTTTTTGCACTCATATCTCTTCCATGGCTGTGTCATAGATAGGCTTGCATATATTCACACCTCAGCTTTTGTTTGGTTCAGGTGACTCTATGGGTATGAAGTTTCGAGTGTCACTTCATTCAGTCTAAGCCTGGGCCTGAGAGAGCCTTGTGCATGCTCATTGCACTAATGTGCCTGTTTCATGACATAAGAAAATGACCTGCACCTATACCACTAACTCCAAGCCTCAAGGAAGACTGCAGAAAATGGAATAAAAAGTTTGAAAGCTAGAGGAAGAGGAGGTGAACCTCAAAAGGAAATCTCCTGGATACGACATGAACACAGCACTCATGAATTTACAGTAGGTGTGGATCCACACAAGGCCTGTCCAACATTAAGCCTGTCAATATTTTACTATGGCATGAAGGCTCATGAGACCCCAGCTCCTCCACCAGACACTATTGATAGTGAGTGTTTGCTGAGGGAAGAGCACCACTTTTTTCAGCGGTGTAGCCATTGACACGTTGCCCTTGCTCCATTAAAGAACCTCCCAGCTATGCTCATACAAGCGGCTCTGGTTAGGCTCAGTGAGTCACACCCTACAAGAGGCTCTGGTTAAACTCAGTGAACCACACCCTACAAGCTCTGGTTAGGCTGAGTGAGTCACGCCCACAATAGGAAGAGGATTCGCTGGGGGAAGGAAAGCTTTCATCAGAAGATGTCGGAAGATGAGAGAAAACGGGGAAGGGGTGAACTGAATGCTTGAAGTTCATCATACGCATGCATGAAACCATTGAAGAATAAAACAGAAAATGACCTGTACATTGCCCTCAGGAGAAAAAGCCACACATAGTGGAATTGCATAGATCACTGAACCTTCAGCTCATCCTCATGAATTATGTGATAGAAAACGTTTCAAGCCAATAAATCTTAGCAACATGGCCATAGTAGTTGATGAGTAAAAGCTTATAACTAGGTAAGTTGTTCTTTAATAACCAATACTTGTTAACTTACTCAACTTCGATATATTCCACTGTATGTTGTTTACTTTTTCTTATAACTCCCCAGTGTTGAATCATGGTATTCCCTTCAAAATTCATGTTGAGACGTAACTTCACACACATTAATATTATGAAGTATGGCACTTGGGGAGGTAGTGAAGCCTCTTGTCTAGGATTAGCACAGTGGTAAATGGCTGGCAGTTGAAGGGCATGCCCTCTTGATCTTGGATTTCTGTCCTTCCTACCAAATGAGCCCATAACTTTCTTCCTATGCAGAGAATGCCCTAACTTGGAATTGCCTTCAGGCAGAGAACAGTCTTCCAGACCAGCACATTGGTCTTGGATTCCTCCCACCCCCCTTTTTTTTCTTACTTAAGCAGTCTTTAATGAAAGCCGTGCATGAGATGCCTCTACTCCTGCATCTTTTCGATCGTTTCTTCCTTGTACTCGCCCTTCTCCTTTCCTACTTGTCAGAACTTGGCTTTCCTCTCCAGGATCTTCTTGTGGTTCCTGTCCAGCTTTAGCCTGGTGATACCCACCTTGCTGGGTTGGATGCCCACATGGACAGTTGTGCCACTAGCCTTCTCTTGCTGGACTCACTCAATGTAGATGACGTATTTCCTTCCCTGTACACTTGGACCACCTTGCCAATCTGCTGGCCTTTATAGTATCCCTGAACAACCTCAACATCATCATCCTTACGAGCTGGCATAGATCCAACATTATACTTCTGTCTCATTCCTTGGAAAGAGGGGAAGACATAACCTACCACCAAATGTGAGAAGATGCGTTGGAATGCCATTTATGGTTCTTGCGTTGGTCAGAAGTCATGAAGGGATTGAGTTTTATTTTGGTGGCTGTGATCCAGCAATGGGTGCAAAAGGCAGATTTCCCCATCTCTTAACATATGAGAAACACATTTCTGTTATCTTTAAATCACCAGGTCTGTGATGTTCTGGAACAGCAAAACAAATGGGTTAAGGCCATAAAAAGCCACCATTTGCTTCTTTTGAAGAGTGTTGTAGTTAATGTTCATTGTCAACTTGACTGAATTTTAGACTCATCAAGGAAATCCACTTCAAGGCATGCCAATAAGCGTGTTTCCTGAAAGGTTTAGCTGAAAGGGGAAACCCATCCTAAAGGTGAACAACACCATTGGCCAGGCTCCCAGGCTGAGTGAGTAGGGGAAGGAAATGTGAGCCTGTCTTTCAGCTCTTTTTGCTTGCTGACTCTGGACACAGTATAGCCTGCTGCATCAGGATCCCCACCCAACACCTTCCCTGCCACACTACAGGAACTATATTTGTTCTTAAACTGCAAGCCTGAACAGAAAGTCCTTCTCTACAGTTGCCTTAACGAGGCATTTTATCACAGCAAGAACGTTAATTAATACAAGAGGGGAGGAGTTTTTATTTTTACATAAATGAAAACCACAAAGTTTTAGAACACATGTGGCAAGAGTCCAAAAACACAAGAGGTGATCATATCTTAATCCTAAATCTCAGTATCTTACCGCAGCAGAGATTCCTCACTTATGCAAAAGATCCCTGTGAGCTGGGTGTCTTTGCTGAATGGCTTCTCTGCATGCTCTGACCCACAGATTGTATTTTATGGCTCCACGGTGTCAACACAGAGCTTCCACAGACTTTGCAAAGGACTAAGAAAGATACCAGCTTTACTCACCTACTCCTGGAAGCTAGTGGCTTCCCCTCAAAACTATTGGCCAAAAAGTGTCACATGATTGCAACAAGACTGCAATAGAAGCTGGGACTGTTGAGTGCACATTTGTGAACCCTGACCCCCTCTGCCCTAACCGTTCAAATACAGCTTAGGAGCACTTCCTCCATGAAGCTCCTCCTGCCTCTGCCAAGAAGAATCAATTGCTCCCCCTGATTCTGTTTCCACTGAACGTTGACATATTTATTGATGACTGATAACCAAGAAACAGGCTTTTCATACTTAGGACTTATTTAACTTTCAAAGGACTATTTCCTGTCTTCTGTAGCAGACATTTATTTTTTTTTTCTGTGTTCAAGATCTTTCCTTTTTGGAGGACTGCCTTTCCCAGCCCTCATGGCTTTCCTGGCTTTAAGCAGACTGCGCACTCCCAGCTCCAGGGGACAGACACGTAATGGCAGTGGCTGTGTTCTAGTCTCTGGAACACTGTGTTTGGTGTAGGGGTAGTCGTGACTCTCAAGTTGGTTTGATGGGACACAATAGCAAACTTTTCTTAGCTTTCTGTTGTTGTTGTTGTTTGGTTGGTTGGTTGGTTAGTTTTTGCATGATAAGATTTTTTTCCATGATGATTTATAGCTTTAGGAATAATAGCTGCTGGGCTATCTGAGGCCTTCAGTGGAGAAGGTCTGATAGAGAATGATCCCAACACGGAGGGAAGGGGAGTGATGGAAAAGAATAGTAGAGGTAACAACAGAGACAGAAGAAGAGTGGGAAGAAGAGGGAGCAGTCACATGCAGTCACAGTTCCAGAACACTAGAAACAGGAAGAGAAAGAGTAGGAGTTCATACAGACCTTAGCTATGTAGTGATGCTCTGTCCAAAATACAAGAGCTGAGGATATGTGTGTGTGTGTGTGTGTGTGTGTGTATGTGGGGGGAGAGAGAGAGAGAGAGAGAGAGAGAGAGAGAGAGAGAGAGAGAGAGAGAGAAGGGGTAAAGTGCAGAACATGGGCAAGGCCTTGGATTCCATCCCCAGTATAAAAACAACAGCAAATAAAACATGAACAACCACAGCAAAATAATAACAATAAATAATCAATGAATGGATGAATGAATGAATGAGTAAGTAAGAAAATAAATCAATCAAGGAAAGAGAATGAGAAAGCTAATAGTCTGACTTGAACCACCAGTTTCTGGGTTAACAGCCTGTAATAATTTTGTCCTGAACTTTTCGATTATTACAATTTTTTTAAATTTATTTTTTGCCTTTTTTTTCTAAAGCCATGTTGAGCTCATATGTAACTGAACTGTTTCTGACTTTTCAGACTGGAATGTAGGGTATACAGTAGAAGTAAGACATTTTTCTCATTAACACATGGAGATGAAAGGGCAAGTAGTAATAGGTATTGTGGAGCATTCCATCTTGACATGACAGAGTACAGAACATCCCCTTGGTTCTGTACCCACACCATCTTCCCATGTGTTGCTTTCTCCTATATTATCTCCTTGGTTGCTTTGTCACTCACATACATAACCTTTACTCTTCAAGTATTCTCACTGCCTAGCCCAACCAGATTCATGTCCAGTTGCTCATGAGCCATTGAGTCCTGGGCTTCTCCTTAGTTTGTTCTGAGTTTAGGGAAGTCACCAATGCCTGTACTCACTCTTGCTTTGACTTTAGTAACATAACAGACACTGTGATGGTAATGCCTCAGAAAGTCCCAGAGGATAACTTATCAAGCAGCATCTTCCATCTCCCACACAGCTCTGCAGCCACACTCCTCCCTGTGTGAGGGCCTTTCCATCTATAGTCTTCTAATTTTTCAATAATTCTATTGTTTTAGGTAATAGAAGTTAGGTTTCTGATGGTATTTCTGTATGTCTGAGTACAGATAATAATGTTTACCTATCCACAGGGAGTAAGCTGCCCAATGCATGGCTGATCATGGGTGTGAGTATCTTCAGTCTCTACCCATCTGTTAGCTTAGATCAAGTATATTTAAAAGTAGTTGGCAAGTGCTGTGTTGCTCCCTGCATCTTCCTCCCTTTTCCTGTTCCTCTTCGTCCTCTTGTTCTGTCCAACTGAATTCATAAAGAGAATCTCATACATGGGATTTAATTTGAGAAGATAGGATTTCCCTTTTCATTTCTGTTACATATGTCCTTGTCTGCCACAGAAGTGAAGAATATAAGAATCCCTCCTGTTGGCCAATCTTGGAAGCATTTTGTGGGTACCATCAACCACCAGTTTTAGGTTGGTGCATCTAAAAGTTCTATATATTTCTACCTCTCAGATGCCAAGAGACCTACTAAAGTTTCCATGGCTGAACAAAAAAACACACGAGTAACTTGACTCTAACTAAACATATCAGTCTTCTGAGGTGTGGTATAGAGTTCATACACATGTGATTCTGCATGGGAGAGTTGTCAGACCATGTAGTTTCCTCAGATCCACTGGCATTGGACATTTGTATTTGGGAGAGCCTTTTGTGTAACTCAGAGAACATTCTCAGGAGATATTGGCCTAGTGTGTTAATTAAATAATTTAAATGATATTTCCCCTGTTCCAGGAATGTCCCATGTATTTTTCTTTGTTGTCTTGTCTTCATTGTGTCAGCCACTCTATCTTGTTTGGGTCCTGCTGTGTAAGTAGTCATTATCTCAATGGTCAAGCACAGTGGTAACTCAGCTAAAAAGGAGTGTGAGTAGTCTCCAGTATGTGCTGATAAATGCTTGCAAAAGGTTGAATTAACCTTTGATGCTAAGAAGGAAAGGGAGGAGGGGGAGAAAAGAAGGAGGAGGAAGGAAGAGAAGGAAGAGGAGAAGGAGGAGGAGGAAGAAGAGGAGGAAGACAAGAAGAAGGACAAGTCAAGAGAAAGAGGCTGGATGAGGTAACACTATCCCCGTGCTCCCTGAGGCTTCCTTTCCGACTGGAATATGAGGGGCTTGATATGGTCTTTAAAGAACATCAGGTGGAGAAATACGTTTGTTTTTATTGTAAGGACACATTAACCTGTGTGCCTGCAGTCATTTAATTTTTATGGCTTATGTGTTTCCAATTTGCTGGGGGAAAACCTGTACTGTATAATTTAGACCAGACCAAAGGACAGACTTTTCACAGACCTACACAATCCCTGATACATGGACTCAAGAAACCATTAAGGCTCACATGGGGCCTTTCCTCTTTCCTAAGCACAGAATAGTGTTAGCTAACATCAGGTGTTTTAGCCCACTGCCTCCAAGTTCCTTTACTCACTATCATCCAGACAATGTGATCATTTTCTTCATATCATATAGCCACCTCTGGATTACTATATATTTAAATTAAGTTAAAGGTGAGAATTGATGCCTCTTTGTTTCTTTCTCTTTTATTGATCTCTGCAGTCTTCTCTTGTCAATGAGAAGAATATGAGTTTTCAAATGATGTTTCTTTACAACTTTATTTAGCTCAATAAGAATAAATGCAGCCTATATATTGTTCCTTTGTACTCATCTGTAAAGGGACATCAGTTTTACAGCAAAAACAAAACCTTCTTGGAGACACATGATAAGGATACACATGCTAGGAGACACATACTAAGCGGCACATGCGAGGAGACATATGGTAGGAGACACATCACTCTTCCTAGATTGCTTTGTCTTACCACTGAGGATTTAACTCTATAGTCCCTCAGTGCAGGTTTGTGTAAGAATTTCAGAACAAGCTTGGGTGCCAGAATTAAGTGCAGGAATTATTTTCCTTCTGAACTAAGCAACTGACTGATGGAGAATAATGCCTCTGCATCTTATTATGGCTGACTGAGCTGAGAAAAGCACTAAGTTACACTGTACCTTTAAGTAGCTCTATACTGTCTGGAGCTTTGGTCTCGGTATTGTTTCAGACTTGCTTAGGGGTCTGGGAAGCCACCTGTCTAACCAAAAGGTTTACACAGGACTTTACAACTTATCTAATTTGACCGCTTGCTGGTCCCTTCACCTCTATAGGGATAGCTCTCTTCTCTCCACCATAGTGTTGAAGTGCAGTAGAGCTGAAGGCTACCAATGGCAACGTTTATCTTGGATTAGACATTTGAATGACTTACCCACATCTTAATGTTCTCTACCTGTAGGAATAGGGTTTAAAGACAACATGGGTACTCATTGTGCAGGTCTTGTTTTCATGGGAGTGCTGGAATATAACATGACAGATGAAAGTCCTTAATCGAATGTCTAGTGGTAACAGAAAGGTGTCCTCTGTGGTGAAACATAGCTTTATGGGCAAAATGAAGCATTGGGTTTTCACAAGGTTTTTCATACCTTGTCATGCTGTGCAGTTTACTCTTAACCACATGTGGCTAGGAAAAGCATGTTTCAATGGGATTTAAGCATGAAGTCCCTTCTTTCATTTCCACAAATGAGAAGCAGATGCCTGGAGTCTCTGGGTAATATTAGGTTTTAATAATGCTGCCATGCATCAGGTTAATTAATTGACACTGACAGTAGTACTAATAATAGTAATAATCACAATAAACTTTTACTGAGTGTTTACCATGTGTCAGCCATCAATGTTTTATGTGTATGACTTCATGTAACCCTCAAATCCCCATGTGGAAGGTTAGTGAGTTCTTTTTGTTTTAGGCCACCCAGATGTTCTCTCCTTTCCTGTCAGTAATAGCGTCCAGATTTTTCTTCCTCCCAGTGGAGATCCCAAGAACCGAGGGGGAAATGGTTCCTACGCCCATCCATGGAGATGGGCGCTAATGATCTTAAGCTAAGTTTATCCCTCGGCCAGTACTGTTTAGTTCTGAGTTGGCCATGTGGCTTAGCTTGGGATAGTTAGCTCTCCAGTGACATTTTGTAGGAGAATACCAGGTCTTCGTGGAAGTTTCTCCAGACCCGACAGTCATCATACTCTGAGCATAAAAGCTGCTTAGGGAAGTCACCCTTGGGCAAACATAGCAACAAAGGAGCTAAGAAAGACAAATAAATACACTGGAACTTTGTGGATTTCATTGAGCAGCTATGTTAAGGCTCAATTAAGGTCCAAGCTAATTTTAGGTTTTCAGCCAATCCTTTCATCATCGGGTTTTCTGGCCTTGATAATAAAAACTTTACTAACAGATTCTAAGATCAAAATGTTTATTTTCCAGTCATGGAACTGGGCTGAAAGTGTTTGAACACATTCTCAACTTTATTGACAAAGTAAGTGGGATGGTAGGTATGATAATTATTGCTCACTGCCAATTTGTCTAGGTTTCAGGGTCACCCGGGTGACACCCCTCTCTGAGTATGACTGTGAGAGTGTTTCCAGACTAATGAAGACCTATCCTAAAGACAACATGAATGCTGGGACACAAACAAACAAACAAACAAACAGACAGACAGACAAACAGTAGAAAAGGGGCAAGACTGTCCAACAAACTCCGGAACTCTGTTCAACTCCCTGCTGTGTGTACGTGGATGCAGCATGGCTAGTCCTTATACTCCTGCCACCGTGATGGACTACGACCTCAAGCTGCAATCCAAAAAACAAACTCTTCTGTCTTTAACTTGACAACCTCAGGTCTTTTGTTGCAGCTCTCAGAAAGGTAACTAGTAAGGCAGTAGGGATTTGGATCCCCGTGGTTTGATTACAAAATCCATGAACATAGCTGATATTCTGAGAGAGCGGAAGGCTCCATACACTTGAGGAGAGAGTACTAGAGAAAATAGATTCCTTCTGCTTCTGATACCTAGTGAAATGCAAACTTAATTTGTGAAGATTTGTGTTAATTTATTTTTAAAATCTTGGGCCATAGACCCTTTGTTCTCTACAATTTTCAATTTCTGCATTCTGAGGTGATTATGAGGCCAAAACTTCTTACTGGAAAAAAACATTATAAATTATCTTGTTATAAATTCATCAAATGGAGATTTTAGCACTATGTTTTTGGAATAGGATTGAAATATATCCTGAAATCATAATGTTTCTGAACCACATGTAAAATAATCAAAATATGCATTTTTGAAGTTCAGAATAGTTAAAGGTAGGGGTTCCTTTTGGAAGAATGATATACAATTGACTTTGACCTCCTATAATCCAAGTTCATGATCATATAATAATTAATTATATAATTATAACACACATACACACACACACACACAAACACACACACACACACACATATATATATATATATATATATATATATATAACACATACATTCATAGGAAAGCTTTATGTAGGTTTTTAAAGACCAACTGAACAAAAATTAAATGATTTAATCAGGCAAGGTAGCTCACACCCCTGGAGCTAGAGGTAGGTAGATAGTTGAGTTTTAGGCCAGTCTGGTCTACATAGTGAGACCCTGTCTCTAAAAAAAAAAAAATAAACCAAAAACCAAAAACCAAAATAATAAACAAATGATTGATCCAAAAGTTTTCCCGAAGTAGAAGATAATTCCTACTACATACGACATTCCTGCTGCGTAGGAAGAAACACAAATGAACCAATTGGAAAGACTATTTCAAATTAATTATTAGACTATTACTAGAATGATCCACATTTTTTTCTTTCCACCTAGACTGGGGAAGAAACAAAGAGATAGTTCTTAGAAATATATGGTTTTATTCCTCAACAACTTGCTAACTTTTTAGTAGTCAATTAAAAATTAATCTTGCCATGGGGGAATGAATGTGCAAAGTATAATAATACACATGCATGGAAATGAATCCAATTATTTTATATGCTAACTAAAAATTAAATAAAAAATTAACCATGCAAAGTCTATATAATATAGACCAAAGTCTAAATGGAAGAAAATAACAAAGACTTAAAGCTTTTGTTTTTTTAAATTAAAGTGTAACAAGTCATTTTTACCTTTCCTTCTCTTCTTCAAACCCTTCCCATGTACTCCACTTACTCTCCCCCAAATTTACGGCCTCTGTTTCTTTAATTCTTTATATGTATGTATATGTATCCTAGAAATGTAAATACAACTGTTCAGTCTGTATAACATAATTGTAAGTAGTACATGATTTTAGGTCTAAATACTTGGTATTGGCTAGCCAAATCGGGGCTCCTCCCTGGACAAGACTGTCTTCCACTATCAGCCTTCCTTAATTGCCTGTAGTTCTTTGCCTAGGCTTGAGGCCCCAGGAAGGCTCTGTCCTCTGTGTTAGCATGGATATTGGTGTTGTCCTTGCTCAGGTTTTTATGTAGCAATGTTCATGTATAAAGACTTTTGACAGAAACTGTTCACAAGAACTAACTGCCTCACTAAAGACATGGACGAAGCTCAGCCAGTATTTTTTCAATTTTAGTGCTCACTAGACCATGAGGAAACTTGTTAAAATCCATATCCTTTCCCTTATCCTTATTCTGTATGCTCTGAGTCACAAAGTACCTGGAGCCTGAGCCTGGAGATTTGCATAGAGCTCCTCTTGCTGTGGCCATTCTTCTGCAGATCACCTAGGTGACAGTCTGTTAAAGACAGCCTCAGGAAAGATGCCTAAACCTGGGACTTGGGCAAAATGACTCAGCTCAAGGTCCAGCTTCTAAAGATGTGAAGAATCATGCGTAGGAGTGGTTCTCTTTAAATAATACTCTAGCTTTTGGAGGGTTTTAGTTATAGCAATTAATGATAAGTGACTGTTTAAAATAATTGTTTAATAAATGATTCAATTTTTAAAATGTTAAGAGTAGTGTGGTTAAGAGGAATACTCATTTTCTATGAATTACTGAGCTGTATTATCTTGACTGCTCAACCCACGGCTCTGTCTGTGATCAAACACCTTGGAGCAGTTTTCCTAGATTGGAAAGAAACTAGTGCCCAGGTGAAAAGAGTGTTTAGTGTCTTAACCTCATCAAACCTCCCAAAGGTGACAGTAAAGCCTGCTGTCCCTGCCTAGTGAGTTCACTCCCAAAGTGGTCTCATTGTCTCTAAATAGAGCAGGGGAGGCTGGGCTCTTAGAAGCCATGGGGTTTTAGTAACTTTCAGCTGACTACAATAGATCTCTCATAAAATTCTGTGCAAACTGCCAGAATGTTCGTTATTCCATAGGCAAGAATGAGCATAAGTAATAACACTGAGGTAAATAATCATCCTGTAAGTGTTATCGCCCAGGAGTTCATCATGAGGTCATGCACTCTGAACATCTGGTTGAATGAGTCAATTGTGAATTTTCAAAGCCTTCTGAAGAGTGGTGAGAGCTGCCTGCTGTCTTTAGGACTCTTGCTTCTGAGCGAAAACACCTGAAATAGTCAGTTGAGTAAATAGAAAATCGACATGCCAGTGTTGAAATGATCACAAAACTATTTTCTTTACCTGTTTAGGAAAAGTCGTGATGGTTGTACACTCTTTTGGTACCAGGGTCCTGGGTAAATGATAGAAAATGGCTACATACCATCACTGGCCGGGCAGCTTCTCTTGATGCCATGGTTTACCCAGAGTTAGTTTCCTTCGAGGTGGGAGACCTCCACTCGCCCAGCTTCACTCCCTTCTCTCTCCCCCAGATCTGGCGACTACATTTGGAATCAGCACACCATCTCAGGTCGAGAGTTGTAGGGGACTCTGGGCTTTTCGTTTTGTCCCCTTGGCACACCAGACATTTACTGGCACTTGCTGGGATTGCTGCCATCATTTGAAGAACTTCCCTAGAAACATTGAGAAGGGAAATGCATAGAATGAGGCTGCAGAGCTGGCAGCAGTGGGGGAGGCATTAGTTCCAATGTTCCTCCATGATGATCATGATTATTGATTGATTATCAATGAATTGATCAACTTTTGTGGGAATGGCTCACAAACATGACTCAAAAACTCAACTATGAAAAAGGTCAAGTGCAAATGTTGCCCAGAAAATACTGACTGGGTTTTCCTTGCCCTCATGGAAGTTCTACACTTACACAGCTCCACTGTTGCCAGCCTTCATCACTAAACTATATGTCCTGGAGACACTTCATAGAGCTTTGGCCTTGGTCTGTGTGTGTGGTGTGTATGTGTGCGTGGTGTGTGTGTGGTACCTGTTTGTATATGTATGTGTGTATGTGTTTGTGTATGTGTGTGTGTGTGTTTGTGTATGTGTGTGTGTGTGTGTGTGTGTGTGTGTGGTGTGTGTGTGTAGTGTGGTATGTGTGTTTGTATATGTCTGTGTGTGCAGTGTGTATGTGTGTGTGTGTGTGTGTGTGTGTGTGTGTGTGTGATACTTGCCTGTGTGCAGTTGTGCAGGTGTGCTTGCCCACATGGGTGCAGGGCTTGACATCTAGGATATCTTTCTCAATCACTTCTTCCCCTCACTTGTGACCGGGTCTTGCATAGATCCTGGAGCTCTCGTTTCTATAAGACTGGTTGGCCAGTGAGCCTCTGGGATCTGCTGCCTCTTCTTTTCAACACTGGAGTCAAGCCATGGGCTCCCGTGTGGATGCTGGGGATGCCACTCAGATCCTCACACTTGCAGACACTCTGTAACTGGGGCTGCTTTATTTTACACGGTGCAGTAGAAGCAGAGTTCATCTACGGGCTCCCTAAGGGACTCAGCATTTGGCCTCTTCCCAATTTTGGCATTGCTAAAGCGCTACAATCATATGAACATTTGAGATTATATGCAGGGGCTACTCCTTAATGGCAAGATAACTAAGCTGAAGGGGAAGGCATACCTTTGTATTGTAATAGGTAGAAAAGGACTCACTGATATGTTAGCTTCTTAGTGTGCTTGAATTCTGGGCTTGACACATCATCAGAATGTTCAGTCCTGAACTGAATTCTGTACCCGAGAAGGTGGAGCTGTTGCAGCAAAATTGGGGGGCAGGTTCAAGCTGACTCATCAAACAGAAGAGATGGGGTTGGGGCTTGAAGGGGAAGCAGGGAGGTACTGATGTGGAACAAGGAGACAACTGGAGGGTTGCCAAAACAACACCCTTTCATCATTTGAGGAAAGCAAATTCTAGGAGGCATCCAGAGCACTGTGGTGATCAAACAGGCAGAGGATGAGAACAAACTCTGCCCTAGGTAAAGCCAGTCCCCGGCAGGAGAGGGACTAATTAGAACAGAGAGACAACAACTCAGCTCTCACATATGGAGTCGATCTTACTTTAAATAGGTTAAAGATTCATTTCAAATTATGATTTTTCTCCCTAGTGCCCTTTTGATAACAATAGATGCTCCCCCCACCTTTTTTTTTTGTTTGGATACAACCAGAACAGCAAGAGTTGTTCAAAGACTCTCTTTCCCTAACTCAGGAACTCACTTCCTACTGGGGCACTGCCCAGGTGGCCCTTTCTGGTTTTGTTTGTCTGTTTGTTTGTTTGTTTGTTTGAGGTTGGAAGTGTTAGGAAATGTAATGAAGCTGCTGGAGGGTAAGGGGTGCCTGGGTAGACCCATGCTAAGGTGTCCAAGGTACAGGAGGAAGGGCTATAAAGAGGGGCAGGTCCATCTACAAAAGGGCCAGCAGTTCATCTGCACTCAGTGTCCCCTGACCTTGGTTCTTGGTGGACTAGGGCTGCTTCTCTTCCTTAACTCACATGCCTTGGCTTTGAAGATCTCATGCTTACCTTTTGTAGTCTTAACTGAAGTGTTTCCACAGTGGAGGACAGATGTCTTTCAAACTGAGTTATTGTAATGTTGAGGTGTAAGGAATAAGAACATCTATTGTGATTGTAAATGTCATCATCTTACAAGAGTCACTTTTACCTTATGCCTTTATTTTATCCATTGGAAAGGATAAATGAAAACTTACACTGTACAAAAAGATAGCTATTTTAATGGGTAAAAACAATAATATAATTTAGGTCTCTATAATTCAGATGGGATTAGTGAAAGAGCTCGTTTTAAAGACCAGATAGTTTTTCTACTTATTAAACACACATTCACTGCAGTATGTCCTTGGCTATTTATCATAGTATTCCCCCTGCCCCTGAGTCAGATACAGGAATAGATAGAATCAAGGAATAGACTGCTAGGAGGTCCTTCCAACTCTGCTTTATGTACTAGGAACTAGAGATCTTAAGCCAGGGTAAGCCTGGACCATAGATGAAGGGAACAGTCTAGAATGCATATTTTCAGTACCACACAGCTGAACTTCCTGCCTAATGCAAATGCATCCATACATATCAGGGCAGCATAGAGTTAAAAGTGCCTGCCACAAGGTTGTGTCTTGGCCTTCCAAATGGAATAAAATGATATGTCTTTTACCTTGAATTGTCTGGTTAAAATAGTCAAACTCTAGCCCAGGTTTCTGTGTATTGAAGATGAATCGTCTGGATAGCCTGGCCTCAGTGCTTTATTGCCTGAAGAAGTCAGAGTGGGGTTAGAGAATCCAAGCGGAAATCCAAGGCAAACCTTGACTGTCATTGTCTGTATGAAGGACCAAGTTAAATTTTTGTTTTATTCAGAAGAGAATGTTTCAAATAAGCTTTTTAATGGAATCCTAGCACACATAAAATCCTAGAACCTGGGAAGGGTAGATTGTATCATCAGTACCCAGCATGGCAACCGTCTATCAAAGGCGCTGGACCAGATCTGTGAAAATGCATGGAACCTGAGGCTTTAGGAACGTAGAGAAAAGCTTCTAAGCACAGTGTGAGAGCGGATGGCTTAAAATATAGACCCAAGTGAGGTCTATACCGTTCAAGAGTCGGCTCCATGGCAATATTTAAAAGAGGCTGACGATCATTTGGGAGAATGTTTCTAAAAGGGCTTAGTTGAGTCTCACACAAATATAGTTTTATAGTGACAGGGGACAAAGTAGGATCACCTGATGAACAGAGAGACAATATGAGAGGCTTTTAATATCTGTTGATCTGTTATGAGTTATTGTGGTTTACCTGCCGACTGATGAGTTTTTCCAAAGCTATGGGCCCTAAACTAAGAGGACTGCACCATTTTTCAAAAGCAGGTCTCTGTGAGTCTGTGCATCATTTCTTGATCCAAACTGGTTTGTCTTAAGTTTTAATACCTTTAGATTTGTTGCCAAGATTTTTAAAAATCAAGGCATTTCATATATAAATTCATACTTCCAATTTCTCTTGGAGATCTGACAATACTGGGAGACCACCTTCTGAGCCACTGGCTGTTGAGATGTGGTCTCTAGAGCATCAACAGCACTGCCACCTGGAAACCTATGAGATTCTGTAGGGTAGAGCCCAGAAATCTGTGCATTAACAAGCCTTCTAGTACCTTCCCTTGGTACTGGGGATTGAACCTACCACTACTTGTGTGTTAGATGTTCTACCACTGATGTCTATCTTCAGCCATCTTATGTTATATGTGTGCATGTGTGTATGTGTGTGCTCTGTGTACTTGTGAGTGTTGGTTTATAAATATGTGCATGTGGAGGTGGAGGTGGTAAGTGTCTTTCCTGGATCATGCTTTTGGAACTGGGATTATAGGCGCTTGCGAGCCACCGTGTGGGTGCTGGAAACCCACCCCAGGTTCTCTATAAGAGCAGCAAGTACTCTTAACCACTGAGCCACCTCTCCAGACATCTTTTCTTTTCAGGTTTACTTATTTATTTTTTATGAGTATATGTAAATGCCTCAACCTCTGTGCATATATGCGCATACATACGTGTATATAGATATAGAGGTAGAGATATAGAGAATAATGTTTGTGCAGGTGCTGTTGGTGTCTAAGAGAAGGCATCAGGTCCCCTGGAGCTAGCAGCTGTAAGCTTATGGGTTCTGGGAGCTGAATCCAGACCCCTGGAAGAGAAACAAGCTCTCTTAAGCACTAAGCAATCTCTCAAACCCCCATCCACTTT
>JADRCD010175826.1:0-12896 GCA_019843815.1 Montemys delectorum | reverse complement strand
AGGGAAATGGATGGATCTGGAGAGTATCACCCTGAGTGAGGTAACCCAATCACAAAAGAACACACATGGTATGCACTCTCTGATAAGTGGTTATTAGCCCAGAAGTTCAGAATGCAGGAAGAACAACCCACAAAACACAAGAAACTTAAGAAGAAGGAAGACCAAAAGGTGGACATTTCATTCCTTCTTAAAAGGGGGAATTAAATACCCATGGAAGGAGTTGCAGAGATTAACTATGGAACAGACTGAAGGAAGGATAAGTCAGCCTAACTATAGCTGTCTCCTGAGAGGCTCTGACAATACCTGATTAATACAGATGTAAAGACTCACAGCCATCCATTGAACTGAGTACACGGTCCCCAATGAAGGTGTTAGAGAATGGTTCTATGGAGCTGAAGGGTTTGCAGCCCCTTAGGACGAACAACAATATGAACTAACTAGTAATGTCAGAGCTCCCAGGGACCTAACCACCAACCAAGGACTATACATGTTGGGACTGATTGTTTTGGCAGCATGTGTATAGTAGTGGATTACAAAGTTGATCATCAATAGGAGGAGAGGTCCTTGTCCCTGTGAAGGTTCTATGCTCCAGTGTAGGGGAATGCCAGGGCCAATAAGTTGGAGAGGGTAGGGTGGCAGGCATGGGGATGGGGGAGGCAACAGGAGTTTGTTCTTGTTGTTTTTGTTTGTTTGTTTGTTTGTTTTTTGGAGGGGAAACTGGGAAAGGAGAAATTTACATGTAAATAAAGAAAATACCTAATAAAAATATTAAAAAAGAATTATTCTAGTAAGCTTTCAATTACTAAATTTTATAATTTAATTTCAAAAGTGAAGTTACAGTTAATACAAGTACGTCAAGCTCTAATTTTAACATTAAAATTCATGTTTCCTTCCTTAGTCATAGTGTATTCTTTTTCTTCTTTAATGAGTTCTTTCCTTGTTGTGTTCCTAGACTTCTGTTTCTAAAAATAAAAGCAATTTTAAAATGTTGTAAATGTCACATTCTTTGTTAGAGAATATTTCAATTTATAGAAATTTCTTCTCACTGCGAAGCATATATGTTAGGTATAAAATGTCATTTAGGTCAGTTTTTATATTTGCATATTCATATATATATGTATATATACACACATACATACCTACATACATACATAGATATATACATATGCCATTTTCTTGGGTATATATATATATATATATATATATATATATATATATATATATTCCTGAGGCAAGGTAAGGTGAATAGATGCTCTAGCTTTATAACACTATAAATAAACATTAGATATGCATATCAACGATTTTTTACAGTAACACAGACCTCAAGTATACTCTCACTTGCTGTAATGGTTTAATGTTGTCAATTTAACAGGATGTGCCATCCCATAGATGTGATCCTGGGCATTTCCTTGAAGAATTTTCTAGATTAAGTTAATTGAGGTGGGATGATTCACACTAACTGTCCAGCTGATAAGAATGTGAATGGTGAGCCAGGCGGTGGTGGCTGCACACCTTTAATCCCAGCACTTGGGAGGCAGAGGCAGGCAGATTTCTGAGTTCGAAGCCAGCTTGGTCTACAGAGTGAGTTCCAGGACAGCCGGGGCTACACAGAGAAACCCTGTCTTGAAAAACCAAAAAAAAAAATAAAGAAGACGAAGAATGTGAATGATGTTGAGCATCAGCACTCATCCCATGGATTCTGCATGTGAATGATGTGTGCTCAACTGCCTCAATGCTTCTGTGATCCATGAGCCAAAGTAAATATACAGTCTCTAGTTTTTCTTCCTGGTCTGTTATTTTCTCCTGAAGTATCTACAGCCAGAAACCCAAGTTGTTCTTGATACTGATGAATAATTTTTAAAGATCAGAAAAGCATTAGAACAGAATTGGGCTTCTCCTGTTGTGACTTTATTAAGAAAAAGATATAATGTTAAAAATAAAACAGTATATAAGCATTTATATTTGTTATATATAACCTATAAAATATAACATATAAAATGTCTGACTCACAGAACAGGCAGCATGATTACAATTTAAACCTTATAAACAATATAAACCTTTAATTACCAGAATCATATGATAAATTTGTGTGTGTGTGTGTGTGTGTGTGTGTGTGTGTGTGTATGTGTGTGTGGTGTTATATGTTCACCAGATTGTGTGGGGCAGTGGTCTGTTCATGCAACCCGGGCCCAGTTGAGTGTAAGTCTGGAACCCTGGTGGCCCAGTGGGCAATAATTCTGCCTGCAAGAGACAGAAGGAGTTCAGCCATGACTCCTGGGACCCTGGCTCCCATTTCAGTCACCATCTCTCACAGACCCTGCAGAGGATGTATGTTCTGTCACATATACAATGCCTCAAGCTCCCAGCATTTTAGATGGGGACCCTACTCCCAGTCATCTGACCATAGCCAGGAATGCCCTGCCCCACAGACAGATAGCCCCAGCTCACAATATAAGAGGTGGTTGCCCCCTCCTCTCTTTCTTGATCTCCTTTCTTTCTTGTTCTCCCCTTTCTCTTCCTTTCTTTCTTGCTCTCTTTCTCTCTTACTTTCTTCCTTTCTTGCCTTCTCTTTCTCTCCTTCTCTTCTCCTCTACTTCCTCTCCTTTCTTTCTCTCCACATGGTCATGGCTGGTTTCTTTTCCTTTTCCTATAATAAATTATCTCATTATTATGCATTGCCTCCTTTTAACTAACACATCATGAAGCCCCAGTCATTGGCAGCAGAGAGACCCTGGCCCAATAAGAGTGGGTGTTTGTTTGTGTGCTTGCCTGGGACTATATATATGCATATAAAAAGAGGTTGTGGGGTGATCTTGTTTGTACCTCTCACCTTGTCCCAGTGAGACAGGTTTTTCTCTTGAAAACCAGAGCTAGTGTAGCAACCTGTAAGCCCCAGAGATCATTTTGTATTCACTCCCCACAGTCCTGAGGTAACAGAGTTACGTGGGTGCTAGGGATTCAAGCCTAGATCCACATACTTGTACAGCAAGTACTCTTTACACATTGAGCCACTTCCTCTATCGAAATTTAAAATAGCATATAAAAGAAAACACTTAAAACTGGCTGCAGTCAGTACAAGTTTTGAAAATTCCACTTTCATATTTTTAAACTTGAGAGACTGAGGTAGTTCTGTTAGTAAAGATACAAGAAGGTTTAAAGATATTTAAGCTCAAAGAAGCTGTGAAGATATTTGTAGTTATTACATAATAAATAAGGGAAAATCAGTTTTTTTCTAATGGGGGCATTATATGAATACATCAAGCACATTCAAAAGCAGGTCCCAATCCAAGGACTAGTTGCTCGACATAAAATAGACATAAAACAGCATAAAACTTCATGTTGTGTGTGTGTGTTTGTGTATGTACACATTTTGTTCAGTTTCATTTTTTTTCTCCTGGCTGTATTTGTTCATCTTAATTTCAATTTTGGTGGATTTTTGTTTATTCATTTTGAGAAAGAGAAAGAACATGAAGTTAGGATTAAGAGAGGTAAATAGGACCTGAGCAAAGTTGGGAGAGGGGAAAGAATATAATAAAAATCAATTGTATAAGAAAATTTTTTATTAGATATTTTATTTATTTACATTGCAAATGATATCCCCTTTCTTGCTCTCCCCTCAAAAAACACAAAAAACAAAACAATAAAAAAAATTCCCCCCTCCCTCTTATCACCAATCCACCCACTCCCGCTTCGGGGCCCTGGCATTCCGCTACACTGGGATGTAGAACCTTCACAGGACCAAGGTCCTCTCCTCCCATTGATGACCATCCTCTGCTACATATGCAGCTAGAGCACTGAGTTCCACCATGTGTACTCTTTGGTTGGTGGTTTAGTCCCTGGGAGCTCTGAGGGTACTGGTTAGTTCATAATTTTGTTCCTCCTATGGGACTACAAATTCCTTCAGCACCTTGGGTCCTTTCCCTAGCTCCACCATTGGGGACCTTGTGCTTAGTCCAATGGATGGCTGTGAGCCTCTACTACCACATTAGGTGGGCACTGGCAGAGCCTCTCAGAAGACAGCTATATCAAGCTCCTGTCAGAAAATTTAAAATAAAATGAAAAAGACAATATGTAGCCTAAAGTAATTTTCTCTTTAATGTTTACTAACTTATTTCTGGTTAAAGGTTAACATGGTTCTTGTTATCAGGGAGAAAACAGCTGGGTCGTGAGAAAAGTATTTTTGAAATATTTTTTAAATGTTCTACTATTCTTATATTGTCTTTTAACAAGACACTAAACTCATTGCCATCTTAGAAAACCAAAACTTTTATTACTTTTTTGTATGTAAAATGATAAAATGACTATGAAGTTGTTTCTTAATGGATTGACATTATTTCAAACTATGCTTCTGAATTAAGTAAACTATTTTATCAAAACAAGAAAAAATGAAGCAATTAAAATTGACTTACACTACTGCTATCCAAGTGAGGATAAATCTTACAGTAAGATTTTAGAGAAATTTACAGTTTAAAATCATAACATTGTTTTGTTTTACATTAAACTGAAACATCAGAAAACTCTCATGTTAAAACCCAACTATTTTCTTCTCCTTTCTAAATGTGACTCAAGCATTCTCTCTTGGGCCTTTCTTATAGTTTAACTTCTTTAGATCTGTGAGTTTATCATTAGTATGCTGTACATTATGACTAATATCTACTAGTCGATGAGTATATACTGTGTATGTCATTTTGTATCTGTGGTAAATTACTCAGGATGATATTTTCAGGTTCCATACATTTGCTTGCAAAATTCATGATGTCCTTGTTTTTAATAGCTGAATAATAGTCCATGGTATAAATGAATGATATTTTCTGTATTCATTCTTCAGTTGAGATGTTCCCAGTTTCTTACTATTATGAAGAAAGCTTTTGTGAACATAGTGGGGAACATACTCTTGTGGTACCGTAGAGCATCTTTTGAGTATACGCTCAGGAGCAGTATAGCTGGGTCTTCAGGTAGAATTATTTCTAATTTTCTGAAAAACCACCAGAGTGATTTCCAGAGTAGTTGTAAAAATTTTCTCACCAGCAATGGAGAGGTGTTCCCCTTTCTCCACATCCTCACTAGCATGTGATGTCACTTGAGTTTTTAATCTTGGCCATTTTGATTTGTGTAAGGTAGAATCTCAGGGTCATTTTGATTTACATTTCCTTGATGATTAAGGATGTTGAACATTTCTATAAATGCTTCTTGGCCATTCAAGATTTCTCTGTTGAGAATTCTACTAAGCTCTCTACTCCATTTTTTAATTGCATTATTTAGATTGTTGGAGTCTAATTTCTTGAGTTCTTTATAAATTTGACAAATTAGTCTTATGTGGGGTATAGAGATAGTGAAGATATTTTCCCAATCTGCACATTGCCATTTTGTCCTTTTGACAGTGTTCATTACCTTACAGAAGCTTTTCAGTTTCACCTGAACCATTAGTGTTCTATTTAGAAAACTGTCTCCTGTGCCAATGTGCTCAATGTGGTATGCTACTTTCTCTTCTATGAAATTCAGTGTATCTGGTTTTATGTTGAGGTCTTTGATTCACCTGGAGTTGACTTGTGTACAAGGTGATAAATATAGATCTATTTGGATTATTCTAACTGCAGACATCCAAAGAGGGGTTGGGGAGGGGAATGGGGTGCAGGTGTGGGGAGACAGAAGAGTGAGCCAGAGGGCCAGGAGAATGAATGGAAATCTGAAGTTGTTAGGGTTCATGGAAGGTGAAATCTTTAGGAAATCCTGGAAATATCAGAAAGGGGAGGCTTCCTAGAGTCAATGCATGTTGGTGACCTTAGCCTAGAGGCATAACAGCAGGGACATGGAACCTGAAGAGGTCACCTCTTTAAAGACAGTCAGGGCCACTACTGGAGGCATAAATACATCAACCTACCCACAAAACTTTTGACCAAAAATTTGTCCTGTCTAATAGAAATGTAGGAACAAAGACGAAACAGAGACTGAAGGCCAACAATAACTGTCCCAAATTAAACACAACTCATGGGCAAGCACCAATCCCTGACATTATTAATGATACGTTGTTATGCTTGCAGACAGGAGTCTATCATAGCTGTTCTCTGAGAGGTACTATCAAACAGCTAACTAAAACAGATGCAGTTACCCATAGCCAAACATAGGATGAAGACTTCTTATAGAAGAGTTGGGGGAAAGTTTGAAGGTCCTGAAGGCAATGAGAATTCCACAGGAGGACCAAAAGTGTCGAGTAACCTGGACCTCTGGGAGCTCTCAATGACTGAATCATCAACCAAAGAACACTGATTGGAATGAGGCCCCTGCGGTATGTGTGTATATGATGTGCAGCTCAGTCTCCATGTGGAACCCCCGCAACAACCAGAGCAGAGACTCTCCTTAAAGCTGTTACTTGTCTGTAGTATCTGTTCTCCAAAAGCATTGCTTTGTCTGGCCTCCGTGGGAGAGGAAGCATCTAATCTGGCAGGGTGGGAGGATACCCAAATGGGTGCCACCCTCTCAGACAAGAAGGGCAAGGGGAAGGAGAATGAGGGAGGGTCTCTGTGAGGGGGCAGCATATGGGAAGTAAATAAATAAATACATAAATATTCTTTAAAAGATCCAACTACCTATGAACAATAAGTTATTCTTCATAACTTCTTTTTTCTTTTCTTGTATATCAATATACAACCTGTTCTTTTTAATCTTCCTCTCAAACATGCTTCATTCTTGCTGTAAACAAGAAGAACTCAGCTTCTCACTGTCATCAGTGGTCTGCTTTTAATACTTCATCTCCACTACTGGGAGAGTTAAAGTTACTCAAACTTACTTTCTTTTATTTACATCCTGTTACTCAAAGTTATCTATGTAAATAAAGAAAATATCTAATTAAAAAATACGAAGCCCACTATTGGTCCTTTCTCAAGTACTTTTTATTAGCTATCTTTGCTTATCTTTTAAATCAACTTTATTAGTCAACAATCATTGCTTTACTCCCTTGGGTACCAATGTGATTTTCTGAAAGAACACATAGTCAATGTTGTGTATTCCACACATTGCAAAGTATGTTGCTGTATTGGCAGCAACTATCTTCAGTGTAAAGTAGAGTTCTCAGAGAGGATCCTAATTCAGCTTTAATTTAAAAACAATAGCTCCTAAATGCTAATGGAAATTAAGCTATGCCAATTCTAAGACCCTGGAGTAACTCTGTTAAGCAGGAGTCACTAGCTGATATTTTGCTACTGCTCATTTAAGTGTTTATATTTGACTCTACTAAAATAATGCTGATTTTAAATTTCCATTTTTTTTCATTTCTAACTTTGGCCAAAGTATATGTTAAATTTTAAGTTTTAAATCTATCATACAGGGAGATGCAGACATGTCTGAGGGTTAAGAGCACTTGTTACTAACTCTTCCAGAAGACCTGAGTTCACTTTCCAGTGCCCTTATCAGCTATTTCACAACCTATCATTCCAGTTCAAGAGAACTCAATGCCTTCAGGCTTCTGCAGACACCTACCCACATATGACATAGAGTTACAAAGACACATATAACACATCAATAAAATTATCTTTAAAAATCCTTTTAAAAAACTACAGTAGAATTAGAACTAAAGGAGAAATCAGAGTGCCATGAAGATGTTTTACACTTCATGTTAAGTGGAAATCTGGGTCAAGGGCTCAGTCGAAAGAAACCTTTTAGGACAGTTTGTTGTTCAGAAAGCCATGAGCTTCACAATTTATGAATACAGATAAGAGGGTCCTGTGAAATAAATTTTGATAATATCAACATTTCATGGGATAAAAATGAGATAAAAATGTTTTTGCAATTTCCTCAAAACCTAATACTTAGAAAAGACTTTGATAGAAAAGACAAACCCAAAAGCAAGGAAATAGCAAAGCACATATCATGTCTCAGTTTGTAAAATGCTAGAGATAAAATTAGGAAATTATAATTAGGAGCTTCATTTAGCTCCTGATTACAAATGATTTCTTTTCTTCTTGAACAATTATTTATATTAACTAGTCTGTTATGTTTTCAAATTCAGAGATTGTGCGTTGAATTGTAATTTTTAATCTTAACTTACTGAAGTAACTAAAAAATTGTACCAACTTGTAATATTAAAAATGGATATCTGCTTTATATGTTTATTCATGTATCTATTCTTGCATTCTAAAAACTCCCAAACAACTTAAAGGAAGAGAATATATCTTAGAAAGCAAAAAATCAAAAACCATGAAAACAAATTCATATACCATTGTTATATCAGAACCTTGCTAAATGTTATAACAGTCCAGTTTGAAGATAGTTTCCAGAAGAAATAACTGATATTAAGAGAAATAATAACACTTTCTTAAATGCTTTGGTACTTATGCTTAATAACAATAGCACAAAATAATTATTTACCTTCAGAAATAGAAATAATGCTACTTTAGGTGTTCTTAATACCAAAACAATAGATAACAATATTTATGTAATAAAAACTATAATCTATATATATAGTACTTTTATTAATTTATTTTATTTAAATTATGGTATTTGTGTTTTTGAATCAGTTCTGATGCTGTTATTGTTGAAGTAATGTTTATTCTGGGTATTATTTAAATTAATGTAAAGCTGACAAAGACAGAAGTAAAAATAGCTAGGAAATATTTTTAAATGGTCAGCTACCAAAACATATATGCAAGTAACATATAGACTGATCATGGTATAGATTTGTATTTAAAAATACATAATATATTTTATTTTATGTCAGAATTAATGTATTTATATATGTTAGGAATACACATTACACACACACACACATACATATATATATATATATATATATATATATCATGAATATGAAAGAGAAAAGAGGAATATATAGGGAAGGGAAAATGATAAAATTATAATTTAATCTAGAAAAATAAAAGAATTAATTTTTAAGATATGGCCACCTTCTTAGCAATTAGAGAAACTTAAATTATTTTGAGATTTCATTCTAGTCCAGTCAAAAATACCTATTAATAAAATCATGGTGAAAAAAATGCTGCTGAAGATGTGAAAAGAGAATACTAGATGATCTGTGATGTGATCACAAATTGGTGCAGACACTGAAAATCAGGATAGAGAATTTTCAAGTTCTAGGGCTCTAAGTTGTCCCACTCCAATCTCTTTTCCATTGATGAGTAGATAGAACTTGTGAAAGGTCCTTTCCTACAGGACCAAAGCTATTTGAGAGGAATCACTGTGAGGATCCAGTTTTGATAACGTAGCAGAAGCCTAAAGTCTTGAACTATACCATTGAACATTTACAATTAGCATTTGTAAGCAAAGAACTTTGGACATGATGATATACAGTGGAACACAATGTGACACACTACTGCTTCTGTAACAAGATTATTAATTTTTTTCTTTTAGGGAGGAGGTTGCAAGGGCAGAGCACATGTCTGAAAGAACAAGGAGATGAGTGCGGTTAAGGAATATGAGGTGAAATCCACAAAGAATCAATTAAAAAGTTTTTTTTTAAGTGAAAGATTTCAAAGGCTGGAGTGGCAATCACAGAATCTGCATGGGTTTGAGCTAGGGTCTCTGCATAAATGTTGTGGTGCTTTAGCTTGCTTCTTATGTGGTACTCCTAATGGTGAGAGCAGGGCTGTCTCTGAGTCTTTTGCCTGCTCTTGAGGCCCATCTCCTTCTACTGGGTTGCCTCGTCCAGCCTTGATATGAGAGGGTTTGAGTCTAGACATATTGTTTCTTGTTGGGCTTTGTTTAGTTGATATTCCTGAGAGACCTGATCTTTTCTAAAGTGGAAGGGAAAATTTGAAGAAAGGAGAAATGTTAGTTGTTGATGGAGAAATTTGGACAAATGGAGGAGGGGAGGATCTGCTGAGGATGTATTGTATGGGAGAAGAATAGTTAAAAAAAAGTAAAAGAAAAAAATTAAACATCACCTCTAATGAAAGAAACTAACATTCAGTTAAAACCATATTATCAATATTACCAGTATAATGTTTTTAAATAAAAATGTTTCAAACTTGAAGACTCGAACAACACAGTTTTTAATGAATAAGGATTCTATAGAACTACTATCCAGTACTATTCAAAAAAATATCTTTTAAGCTGCAGAGTGACTGAAAAAAATCTGAATAAAGATCATAACATAACCTATGATGTAGAAATTATCAATTTTATGCTGAACATTATTAGACTTGATGGAAGGGTATATCATATAATATATACATTAGTTTATACATTGCATATTATACATAAAATTATAAATTACATATTGGTAGTGTTATGAAATTGATTGAACATGATACAAACACACTACAATGCTACAAATACAGAAATGGGAACTTAGGTGATACAATAAAATAACTTTAAAACTCTTAAAGGGAATACAATGTGAGTTTATTTTTAAAAGACAGAAAGGACTACAAGTAATGTAAAAAAGAGAGAGAAGACAAAAAGACTCCTTGGGAAGGATGGAATATTGATATTTATTAAACTTTTACCTAAGTGGAGAAAGTGAGATATAAAAAATAGGTACATTTTAGTTTTATATGTGTTTTGATGTAGGAGTCACGAACTCTGCCTATACCAAGAGTGGGAAAAATCAGCTTCTTAAACATTGTTTCCATGTTATTAATGAATTAATAGTCTAAAATGTCTTTTAACCTCTAAATTTCTATGAATATTAATTGTCTTTTATGAATTGGTTAATATTTAGAAGAAAGAACAAGGAAATAAAAATGTAAGTGTTTCTCGTTATTGTTGTAGACACACGCTGAAATCAGAGACCAATTACAGGCAGAGACCAAGAGAAGCCCTTGTACAGGGGCAAAAAACTGCACCTCTACTACCAAATTATTCTGCCATATAAAGATTCTAATTTAAAATGACTTGAACAATGACTGAACATATTCATGAGATATTTTCAGTATAAAGCTATTCACAAAAATGATAACAAATTTTTGGTGTTTTATGATTTACAAGAATGAATATGAACAGCAATTTAATAATGCTATGTGAAATTTCAGATAATCAAACTGGAATTTAGAGATTTATAAAAAAAAATCACTCCACTCTACATATATTCATGACACTACATAACAGATTGATTTTAAATGTAGTATAGTGATTAGTCTCAGTGAGAAGACATTACTGTGTATAATTAGTTTTAGTGAGTCAGAAAAAAATACTATCTGTAGTGATTGATGACACACCAGCTATGAATGTGAAAGTCAATAATTAAATTAAATTACTTTGAAAGCATGGGAAGAGTTTATGCCATTTTAGGAGCTTAAATAGTCCTTATCTCAAAAACTACCAGCAATGTTTTGCCTCTCAATTTTTATTTAATTCTTACTTTCTCTCATGGATTTATAACCACATTTTATCATAAAATAATTAGTGGTACAATTAAAAATATATTCTATCTGCTGCATTGCTTAAATCTTTGTGAAAGGCTGTCTTCAAATAATTCTTATTCTGGGATATTTTAGAAAATTGTTGTATTATAAGCAGTGACTTTACCTCTTTGTTCTCTGAGATTGGGATTATTTAAAAATGATATATTTATTTTTTCATTCATCCATTTATTGCCATTAGCTCTGAATATGAGTGCACATATATAACCAAGCATGCACAGAGACCAGTTCCACAGAAGATATAGTTACAGGAACAGAAGTTGTTTTGTATTATTTTACTTTATAATTCTTGGTAGCACGTTGGGCTGATTACTCTTCTATTTTACATTTTTCTTTTTTTTTTGTTTTCTTTTTTGTTGTTGTTGTTGTTGTTGTTGTTTTTTGTTTGTTTTGTTTTGTTTTTTTTTTTTTTTTGCTCTATTCATCCTGCACCTTAGTAGGAATATTGTCAGTTTGTTTGCCTTCATTAATGGTCAGTCATTCAGGCACCACAGGCAGTCATTTCTTTAAGTAACTAACTGCATCACTTTACAGCACAATTGTACTGTCACTTTTATGAGAATAGATATTTAAAACTCTGGTTTCCTTAAAATTCAATAGGTTTGGGGAGCATTAATTTTTTTTCATTTATCCACTTATACTGACTCCAACCTACTTGAGTACAGTAATTCTGACCTATTGAGTCCAGGATTTGAGTTACTATTTTAATTTTTCATTACAAATTATCAATGATTATGAGAATGCTCTACTTTCTCATAGTTAATATACATTATTTTGGGTGACTTTTCTACTCAAATATCCTATTAACATTGTTATCTATACATTTTCTAAACAACAGAGCCATTAATTTTACCAAAAAGCAAACTATTCACTTCCCATGATGAACTTATAGGGCAGTACAATTGACTACAATATTTCAAAAATAGGCAGAAGGAAGGGTATTGAGATCCCAGAAATAGTAAGAGAAATTTTAAGAAGCAGTTTGGAAATCTGTCCTTAATCTGCTAGTTTTTTTCATCGTGTACTGTTGGCTCACCCTCGATGTTTCTTATACAGGCAGACAAAATGATTGTTTCTCTACTCAATTAGTTCAGTCTCTTTCTGTGATTTTTCCCTCTTATGATAACACATTAAACTGACAATTTACTCTTGTCTACTTAGTTAACCTCCTACACTTTCTGTACTTTGGCTCTATTTATTCATTTACAAAATTGTTCTGACAGAAGAATAAATATCACAAAAATAGAGCCATAATGACTAATTAGAAGCCCTACAAAATAATAGGATATGCAGATGGGTGATTTCTACATTAAGAAAATGTCATAATTCATTTATATAATCTATATGGTACATGCCAATCACTCAGTGAAATTTCTTGATCAAGAACTAAATTTCATATTAGATGCAAGAGGCTATAGCCTGCATAAAAACATACCATTTACAGGTTAAAAGAAAATTCATGTATGAAGATAAAGAACCACATTTTAACGTAATGACAAAATAGAAAAGTATAAACAAATGCCA
>JADRCD010175825.1:0-15574 GCA_019843815.1 Montemys delectorum | reverse complement strand
GTGTGTGTGTGTGTGTGTGTGTGTGTGTGTGTGTGTGTGTGTGTGTTTAGAAACAGGGTCTCATTATGTAACACTAGCCACCTGGAACTCACTAAGTAAACTGGCCTTGAACTCACAGTGATCTGTCTACCTCTACTGCTTGAGTTTTAGAATAAAAAAAAAATGCATCATCACATTCAGCTTTACCCCTTATGTTTTGAGATAGGGTCATACAATGCCCTTGATGGCCTGGACCTCACTGTGTAGACTAGACTGGTCTCTGACTTATAGATTGTTTCTCTCTCCCTTCTGGCTCCACCTTATCTTGAGTTGCTTAAGTGAAGCTATCTGAGCTGGCTGCTGAGCCTGATTTTACTGTGCATGTTGTGGATCTGAGCTCAGGTTCTCATACTTAACAATCTCGAAGCCTCTCCCTCGTCCTAAAAGTTGATTTTACTAATGAATCCCTACATACAGACTACAGGGCACTCAAGCCATTAGAAAAAAATATATTTTCAGTTCAGAGTAGGAAAACTCTTTGGCTGGCTGTCTTTTTGAGGATGCTTATTAGGAAAATAGATGTCACAGATGCTGCTTCCTACCAGCCACGGGCCTCATTTTTTACTCTGCCAGAACGAACTTGTGTGTAGAATCGGAATTCGAGAGATGTGTGCTACCAAGCACCAAGTATTAACTTTCAACATGTTATATTTTCTTTCTTTAAAAGTTAATATATTTTGACAACTAGCTTTGAAATTGTGGAAATCATAGTTTGAAGCCACCCCTTAGCAGGAGTTGTCAGCTTATGGTCAAAGGTTACCAAAGCGAAGTTAAATTTACAGTCCGATAAAAGAGATTGAATGCTGTATATCCAAGCACTGTGAAATGTAATTAACTCTTCTGTTCAGGAAGAAAAACAAAACAATAAACAAAAAACCAAAACTAATTAGAAAGCTGAAAGATCTCATGACCACAGGCTTCATGAAACTAATTATCAAAAGAAGGAAAACATAATATGAATGTTTGCCGTATCCATTTAAGCAAGGCATCTTAAAGTGACACACACAATTATAAAAATTCAACTGATACAAGATTTCTGAATCAGATGAACTAAAATTAACTCAAAGAAAACATTCTTTATTTCATAAGCCAATTTTTAAAAAAACCTAGTCTTAGTGGGAAATGGTTCTTTCTTCAGGTACATAACTTGATTTTTGTGTTACTGGAACTCAGAAGAGATTTTAGAAATGTTTGGAACAGTCAATGTCTAGAGTTCTATATGCTTTGCACCATGGGTTTCCACGGAAAATGTATTCATTCAGAGCCAGAGTGACAACTCAGCAGACAAATCACGCTCAGTTCTTAAGTTACGCCTGGGAGGAAATGGACGGAAGTGAGGTACCATGATGGAAGTGCTTGTCCCTGAGCAGGGAAGACAAGGAAGGGGTCTGTCACGGCTTCAGATGTTGACTTCACTTGTGAACGTGAGAGGTAAAGATAAAGCTGTTCCCTCCCAGGGAAGGAGCTATGTGGTGTTTGGGATAGGCTCCTGTCAATGCAGAGGCCCATGGATCAATAACTTCAGAAGTATTGGTGAATTTGGAAACGAAACCTGACACTCACATTATGTAGAGTAGAACAAAGGCATTGGTGCTTATTATCAGAGCATTTAGGTCTAAGCCCTCTTTTCTGCTCTTTTGTTCCTTGACAAATACTTAATTAGTCTTCATTAAAAATCTTCTTTTCTGTAACATTGTGGCAATATCATAAAGCTGGCCAATCTGAAGGGAAAGTCCTACAGAAATATGTGTGAAAGTGTCATGTAGGATACTAAGCAGAAAATAAAATGCTGTGGATGCATATGATCTCAAACACTTTGAATATGCTTCAAGTAGGAACATTCTAGTATGCCAACATATAAAGGGACATTTTCTACCAACAACCAACAAGAATATTTTATTTTATTTTTGCCATTTTCTGCCAGGATATGGCTCCTTACATTGTCAAATAAAGTCACTGAAACACAAATGATATTCTTAGCATCATTTTTTGGATATGGAGAAAATGTTTGGCAAGATCCTCTATGAGACAATCATAATATCGTTTAAAAATAAGTATAGATCTGGTGTGTTGATTCAGGACATATAAACGTGCATTTCTTTTCATTTACTTTATCAAAATTCTGAACTTCCCTGGCCTTCCAATATTTTGACATTTTTCTACCATAAGAAAAATTAAATTTTAAGTAGAAACCATACTTGAAATACACAAATTATGCTCATCTGTATGAGAGGTGGTATTGTAAGTGTGCATGTACATGGGTGTGCATGTGTCTATTTCAGTAAGCTACTCCACATCAGAGAGGATAATTTTGGATGGATGGTGTCTTAAAGGAAACATAGTTCTATGCTGGACCAAATCTTTATGAATATGACCTCACTAATTATCCTATGTGCTGAAACACAGTGCCAAGATCTATTATGTGAAATAAAAGTTGGTATTAAGCATAATCTCCATGTGCTATGACAAGTTCATTATTGAATATATTATCCACTGCACAGAACAAAACATTGTAGATACTGATGTCTCTATAGGACTGAAGACAGATAAATAAACATTACACATGTTTGACGATGATATGATCATCTGATTCCACTTCCTTCAGTGGCACACTTTTCTGAAAAATATGGAAATGAGCCCTTTCTTATGGTGTGAAACTGAAAAAGTACAAGAGACACATGACCAGGAATTTTACTATTAAAATTTCAGAGCACTTTAAAAAGTATTTTAAAAGAAGTGTCCCCATGTTAGGAAATAAAATTATCCTTACAAGTTCCTATCTTACTCCCTCTTGCTTCAGCAGGTGTGTTGAGCAACTTTCCCCCACAATGCCACATTCTTTTCATTGGAGTGTTGGTAGTTAATTTCCTCAGATGGTCTATGAGAATTTCTCTAAGCATGATAGTTTATGTGTATATGATTAGTATAGTGGTAGGCTAGGGCACACTTCTCACTCAGGGGGATAACCTTCCTCTTCCTGTTTAACTCTTCTTACCCAAGCAGCATGCTGCAGTCTATGACTCAAAACCTCTGCTCCCTGCCTTTTCCATTTTATTTGAGGATATTTGCTACTTGGGTTATAGGTTAGAACTCTGGCTCTCTTATAATTGCTTATCAGTTATTTTTAGCAGATAGGGAAAGCTATTGACCAATCTTTTACCATCAGACTTCTTAGCAAATTGGCTTACTAATTGGCTCTCTTGTTATTTTGCATTAGTTTGGTTTGGTTTTGTTTGCTTAGTTTTTTTTTTTTCAGGAGGAAAAGTCGATTATTAACAAATAATGAATTATTTCACTCTCAGATATCTTCACTTTATATCATTTTCTTGGTTTATTGAATCGTTGACATTAACATTGAATGATGTTAAATTCTAGCTGTGATAACAGGTGTTCTTAGCTTGGGACATCAGAATGGTAAGCTGAATCCTGCCAGTGTTTCATTGGTGAATGTGATTTTTGCTTCCTGTTTCTGCATAGCTCTTCCTTGTTTTATTACATTCTTTTCTGCCTTGAATTCATAAGAAGTCGTGTTTAAGAAGAAAAGCCAATTACGTTGTATGACAAGATGAGGTTTTCTTAGATGTTCACATTTTACCTTTGATCTAAAATAAGAAGAATAAAAACTATTTTATAAAAACATGGAAAGTAACTGCCACCCCGATACTGAGGTAGTCAACGTAAGAAGGGTCTTATAAAAACCTATCACATAAACATCAGTATTGTTCCCAACACACAATGTCTGGATTCATAGATAGACCTGTTTCTGGTGAGGATGTATCTTTGCATATTGAGAGTAAACTCTACTTGTTTGCAGTCAATTGTGAGTTTATTTTATTGTTGGACTTCATTTGCGAGGGTATTAATTCGGATTTTATACTCGGAACAATTTTGCATCATCACTAAAGACATTTAAATCTATTCAGGACTCTTAGAGGATATATAAGAATACCCATTTTCCAGAGAACAGGGAGAAAGTGAAGGCAAGAGGAACGGAAGAGCTGATAGGTGACAAAGTTGAGATTCAAACACTGGCAGAGGGGAAAGAAAACACTGGAAACCCAAACCGCTGAGCGGTTGAGGGAGCTAAACATACTCAAGACCACAGGAAGAGGAGCAGACCCCAGTGCCTCCAGGCCTCAGATGTATGGGGCTGATTTGCATATTTGCATATTTAGGTACTAGTTCCTAGGTAGGTTTATGAATGGCAGATTTATCAACCTGCTCTGGGTTTGCCTTTAAAACAATCTCACCGAGGACGATAAGAGTGTTATATTCGATCCCACTCAAGAATCTTCATGTCCTATTGGAAAGCCCTCTGCCCTCCTCAAGACCTTGAAGACTGCCTCTGTTTTCTCCAAAAACACTTGTTCCTCCTCTCACATTTAGATCTGCAATCCACTTACAGCCGCGTTAGTTGAAATGAGATGAAAGAAAAGTAAAGTTGAATCATTTTCCATATAAATATTCGTGTTGAACCCAGCGTCAGTTCCAGAAAAGACAACTCCTTTCTCCGCATTGTTAGCCTCGTCGTGAGCTCAGATACTCCGTGCTTATGGTTCTGGTAACTTCATACTACCAATTACTGTGAGTATGTAAGCAGGCATACGTGCAGCTAACGCGGGGGTTTCTGTTCTGTTTTCCTTCCAGGGAGATGGGTGAGACGACTCTTATCCACTATGGTTTAGAAAAGTACCCACAAAGGCTTTTGTCCGGAAAGCCTGATTAGCATCCCTTAGTATTACGGGATGTGGAATATGCAGTCAGGACTGGGCCCTGGACCACTCTTGTCCGTCTTCTGTCCTGCAGATTGCTCCTGAGTTGGAGTTTCCTCCACCAGCATACTATATACTTTATTTCCTCGGGCTCAAGAGCAAGAGAATCAAACACAGATGGAGGCAAACCTTTTCTTCCTATTGGTTCACTTACCACAGGTATTTGGTTACATGAATAAACATCTGACTTATTTTTTTCATATTCATCTTTCCAGATTTCATATCTGCCTCATCCCATATTTTGTTATACCATGTAGTCTTTTTTCTTCTTAGTCGTTTTTTTTTTTTTCAATTTTTATTGGATATTTTCTGTATTTACATTTCAAATGTTTTCCCCTATCCAGATCTCCCCTTCTGAAACCCCCTATCCCATCCCTCCTCCCCACTGCTTCTATGAGGGCACTCCCCCACCCACCCACCCATTCCAGTCTTCCTTCCCTGGCATTCCCCTACACTGGGGCATCAAACTCCGTCAGGACCTAGGGCTTCTCCTCCTACTGATGTCCAACAAGGCCATCCTCTGCACATATGCGGCCCTGGGCCATGAGTCCCTTCATGTTTATTCTTTGGTTGGTGGTCTCCAGGAGCTCTGGGGAGGGGGTCTGGCCAGTTGACACTGTTGCTCCCTCCATGGGACTGCAAACCCCCTCAGCACCTTCAGTCCCGTCTCCAACTCCTCCATCAGGGACCCTGCACTCAGTCCAATGGTTGGCCGCGAGCATCTGCCTCTGTATTTGTCAGGCTCTAGAAGAGCCTCTCAGGAGACAGCCATATAAGGAACCTGTCAGCATGCACTTCTTGGCATCCACAGTAGTATCCGAGTTGGATGACTGCATATGGGATGGATCCCCAGGTGGGGCAGTCTCTGGATGGCCTTTCCCTCAGTCTCTGCTTCACACTTTGTATCCATATTTCCTCCTGTGAGTATTTTGTTCACCCTTCTAAGAAGCAGGAGTAGCTTATTTATTTTCTTCTCACACACATAAATACTCTTGTACATTTTCAGGAAGATCAAACTAATTTTATAGGCCAGTTTTAAGACATTTGGTCTTTTACATTATTGTTGCATCTTCCAATTTGTGCTACCTCCATTTTGATGTTTTTTTTAGGATAGGGGTCTTGCATAGTTCTTGTGTTAAGTCACTGTTGGAACAGTGGCCTTCCTAATTTTACTCTCAGTGGCTTATTTCTAGGGGATTAGAGTTTTCTCCATATATAATTATGTCATTTAAAGATACTTATAATTTTGTATTTCTGTCAGTCTTGTACCTGTTTCTTTTTAAACATCAAGTACAATATTTTAAAAAGCAAGTACAATATAGTGCAGTCTTAATAAATGATATACTTGTCTATATTCTGTTAGCAGAAAAAAACTTTCAGTAACTTATTATCAAAGATTTGTTCATTGATAATATGTTATAGATACTATTGTCTGACTTAGGTTCCTTCTTTGTATTCCAAACTTGGAAAACATCAATGAACATTGAATTACATAGAACCAAAATGTTCTTATATTATATGTATATATTTTTTCCTGTTCTTTTTGAAAAAGATAATTGTGGTGTTATGGTTGGCTGCTAGATCATTCACATGCCACAAAAACACTCTGTCACTGAGCTATATCTACAATGCTTAGTTTTTTAATTTTTAAAAAATTTGTATTTATTTTATGTATATGAGTACACCGTTGCTGTCTTCAGACACACTGGAAGAGGGAATCGGATCCCATTACACATGGTTGTGAGCCACCATGTGGTTGCTGGGAAGTGAACACAGGACCTCTGGAAGAGCAGTCAGTGCTCTTAACTGCTGAACCATCTCTCCAGGCCAGTTTATAATTTTTTAAACAAGTATTGCAATACCTAAAGTAGGCCTGCTTACGTCTGAGGGCTAGTTCTTTCTATACCACACTGTATACAACATACAAATATTTGTTGATAACTTCATTAATATTCATAGACATATTGGAAAAGTAGTGGTCTGGGCTTCTATAGTTATACCAGCCTCATAAATAGCTTAAGATAGTTTTTTCTTTGACTAAAATGTTTGAATAAGATATTTTTATTCCTGGTATGTGGGAACCATCCAGGTAAGTTATTTTCCTTAGTTCTTCTACGAAAAACACTTTAAAGATGAATTTGATTTATTAGGAATTATTTAATAATTATTGGACTTTAAGAAGGTTATTTTCCAGTGTCAGATTGGAAATGTATTTTCTACAGATTTTGTACCTTTCATCTAAAATTTTAAATGTATTAAGTATGTTCAGACTATTCCTTACTTTCTCTTTAACTATGTGGATATGGACATGTATTGCCTTGCTTACTAGAAGTAATACATGTCTTTCAGGTATTTAGAGGTAAAAATTTCATTATTTTCAGACAGCAGCAACAACAAACAAACAAACAAAAACAAAACAAAATGAAAACCAACTCTGAAGGATGAGCGTGTGTTTCCTATCTGAACTATCAGCCCTTGAGAAGCAGAGCCAGAAAAATCCCAGCAAGTTAAAAAAAAAACAGTGAATTCCAGGGCAGCAAAGACTACATCGTGAGATCCTGTGTCAAACACCGCAGGAAAGGAAGTGTGAGAGCTTGCTTTGTGGTTAAGATCATTGGCTTCCTCTCCCCCCTAGGACCGAGTTTGATTACCACCACCCACAAAGTAGCTGACAACTGTCTGTAATTGCAGTCCCAGGGATTCTGACTCCCTCCTCTGGACTCCACTACACACACATGGTGCACAAACCTATTACACACGTAAAATAAACACCTACATACATAAAATAAAATGACAAAAAAAATAAATCACCCCCAATATCCTATGGATATATTATCACTTTTTGTTTGGGTTTATTTTGATGCAAATAATTACAAATGATTAAACCCTCAAATCTGGAATAAGAAGTATAACACTTTAACATTGTGAGATATTATCTCAGGTAATTTATTAGTGTTGTTTTCCCTGGTGGAGACAGGTCAGTTGGTCGTTGTGACCTTGATCACACTTGTCTTCTGGTGATTTGGTTCCTCATAAACCTGTGTCTGCTTATTGCTTATGGTCTGTGTTGACTTTATTTTAGCTTGAACTCTCCATATTTTCTTGTTTATTTATACATATTGACTAGACACTTTCTGGTAGCTGCTTCTTTTTTTGTTTTTTGTTTTGTTGTTGTTTTTTGTTTTTGATTTTGTTTTGTTTTTTTGAGACAGGGTTTCTCTGTGTAGCTCTGTCTGTCCTGGAACTCACTCTGTAGACCAGGCTGGCCTCGAACTCAGAGATCCACCCGCCTCTGCCTCCCAAGTGCTGGAATTAAAGGCATGTGCCACCACTGCTCAACTCTCTGGTAGCTTCTTAAAAGCAGACTACTTAGAGAGAGAATGAATGGGTGTTAGAAGGCAGAGTAATAGAGAAAGGAAAGAAAATCTAAAGCTGTGTTGTCCCTGAGAATTTGAGTGGACTGCATGGTTTAATTTAGTCAAGTTAAAATGTAATGATATTGTTAAGCAATGTTTAATAGAAGTGGTATATATTCACACAAAGAGAGAGATCCTACATACTAATAAGAAAAAGAAAACCCAAGAAAAAGAAAAGGAGTAAAAACAGAAAAAGAAAGCCGTTTTTGGCTTGAAAACTTGCAAATTATTCAGTATTGCTAGTAGGTAAAGTGATAAGGAAGGGGAAAAATATCCTTTTATCTCCACATTGTAATATTCTATACTCACAGGCATGTGTAAAAATGGGCACATCATTCAGAATGCAATATTATAACTTTAATTAATTTTTTGAAATAATTCTTTCTTCAAGTTTTTTTTCTAAAGGAATATTTTTACATTTTGCATATAAAATCAGAAAAATAATCACTGCAGAATTGTTGGTATTCACCCTGCAAAGCGCAATAGCAGAAACGTTTATCACTAGGCAAATGGTTAGGATAGATGCAGATATACTGAAGTGGTCTCATAGTCTGTGTTCTCTTACTCTATACAGCAACAAAATTAAAAGGAACAGGACGATAAAAGAATAAAAGAGATATTGCCGATATGCAAACACTCTTACGATTGCTAATCTGACAGGTAACTACTAACAATTGCACATTATCATCTTACATTGTAAAGAAAGGCATCCAAGAACTATTTGCTCAAGTTTTGAGAGTATTTATCTTTGGGAACAGTATTTACTTTTTATGATATTATTCTGCGAGCTTTTTTATATGATTCTCCACTGTAGTTTTAGTGTGAGAAAATTTTATGACATAAAATGGCAATGAAGATGGATTCTTCTAGGTCTTTTTGGATTATTTATTCTTGTATGTCAATCACCCCTGAGACCTTCTTGCCCATTTACTGCCTTGTCTTGGAATAGATATGCACCTTTGTTTTGCTCTGGGAGTAGAGATAAGAATAATTTCTTTTGTCCTTTGATCTTTGAAGACAATTATATCACAACTCTTTCCTTATATTCAACCTTTTCCTTCTGAATAGTTACTATTTCATGAATTCAAAGAAAAGTGTTAAAATAACATTTTAAACAACCATAAAATTCAACTGATTAATGTGGCTTAGACATTATATTGTCCTTTACTTTCAAGTATGAACTAGAATGGAAATTGTCTTCAGCTATAAAGTAACTCTCCTCATTAATTTTGTTTTTTGAGAAATCATGGCTTAAATTTAACTGTAAGTAGAGACCAGCCAGAAAAATTTCTTCCTCTGAGTTATACTCTTAATTTCCTGAGTTCAAGGGCGCTAAGATATACACTGAAATTTATAGATACTAAATAATAGAAAAGAAAGTAATTTGGGGACAGAAGACAAAAAAATTGATGGAATAATTTTGCCTAGCATTCATTAAGCTATGGGTTTGATCCCCAGAGCAACATAACCTGTGTATGATAGTACATACCTGTGATCTTGGTTATTGGGAGGTAGAGGCACTTATACCATTTTTTCAACATCATATTCAATTGTACAGTGAGTTATAGGCCAACCTGAGCTTGAGACCCAGTATGAATGAAGAAATAAGACAAAAAAATAATTTATAAGTCATGCTTGCTATTTTTGATGTCCAATATCGATAGTAAACTTCACTGGACTGAGAAATATCTATGAGATTGGCAAAGAATGTATCTGCATATATGTAGGCAGGGAGGACTATGAATACACTTCAAAAGAGAATTAACTGAGGCAGGCAAAACCATTCTGAATGTGGTGGCACTATTCTATTCGCAGTCTGAACTTAAACAAGTCACGATTCTCTTCTTTGAATGAGTAGCCTCCCAGGATGTGTGTTGTGTTTATATCACACAGTCTCCAAGTGGTCTGAGACTGCTGGTCAGGACTGTACTAGAAAAAGGATCCAGAAAACACAGATGTATAAGATATACCCCGCATTAAAAGGGGAAGAGATGGCAACAGAGGAACTGGATACAAGGAAAAGGAAGGAGAAAACCAGGCTATATATTCACTCTCTTTGTTTGTTTGTTTGTTTGTTTTGGAGGAGAAAATGGGAAGGGGAAAATGTACGTGTAAATAAAGAAAATACAAAAAATAAAAAATTAAAAAAAAAAAAAAAGATTTCCTGGTCATTATAAGTTGACCTCCTCTGCTAACACACTGATGCATCTGGAAGGGTAGATCAATATCCTTCTCCTTGAGTTACTTTTCCTGATCGTTTGCTTCAGAAATGAAAAGTTTAACTGTTACACCATGCATTGTCAATCTTAATCTGTGCACTTCCTAAAGACACTGATCTACTTGTCTCATTTGAGAGGAATTACCATGAATTAGTACCTTCCCAACATACCAAGAATCCTTCTGGCATTAACACCATGAATATTTTTATTTTTTTTTCTGCATAGGAGGAATCTGGTCATTCTTGTTTAGGAATAACTGTTACTAGGTTTCATTTAAATGTTTATGAGGGCAGAAATTTAAACTGTCTTGTGGGGAAAGAAAGCACTCTCTCCTGCTTGAGTTTTCTGAAGAGATTTAGGAAGCACTTTTCTCCTCTTGTTTTCTATTCTAATTTGTAGAGATACAAATTTCATTAATATTTAAAGCTAAATATTAAAAGAAACAAAGCCTTTGATGCTGGCTGGCTGTTTTAGAATTGTGCTTGTTGGGCCCTTTGTCAACAATGTTTCTTGACAAAACCATCAGTTCTGACCAGAAAGCTTCAACAGAAACTCACATAGGCTCCTGGGGGACAGTGTCATATAAACAGAAGGCAACAACTGGGATAGAGACCAATACTTTGAATGAGAGACATGTAAGAGGTGAGTCCAAATTGTGAAGAACACAAGCATACATTAGCCACATTCCTAGATGTGTCACTAGGGAACTTTGCCATCTTGTGAGCACCATAGAATGTACATAACACAAATTAACACAGATACAATGTCACTTGGGATTGTCATCCTCTAGAACCATATTATAAGCATGGTCTGTCATTGATTGATTGGCATGCTAGTGCTTAGTGCTTAGCTTAGATTCTAAGGACCCCTTGGAACACAAGAGAAGATGGTGCAATGCTATTCACAGGTGAGGTAACAAGGATCCATTTCCAAAGACAAGAAGGTCATGGAAAAGGTAAGGTGAGCAGACTGAAGGTGAATAAGTTCAGAACTGGGCATGGTGAAGATAAAGTAAATCCAGAACCTGGCAGGCATGGGCAGGAAGATTGAGAGTTTGAAGCCAGTCAGAGCTACACAGCAACAGTCCTGTCAGGACTGCTTAGTGAGACCCTGTGTCAAAAAAGGCAAGTTTGAATGACTAAGTGCATAAAGTATAATTTTAAATATAATTGAATATTTCAATACAATTTAAAATGATAAATCTCCCCTGATGCTCTTTTCTACTAGACATCACTGTTATGTATGAAAAGATAAGACAAGGGGTGGACAGTAGACTATCTTCCTGGGTGCTCTAGCAGGGAAACTGACCATCTAACAATTAAACTCATCACCTAACAATTCCAGGGTACTTTAAAAAAAAAAAGAACAACAACAAGAACAAACCCCTGTTCCCTCCCCCCTCCCCCTGCTTACCACCCCACCCTCTTCTGCTTATTGGTCCTGGCATTCCCTTATACTGGGGCATAGAACCTTCACAGGGCCAAGGGCCTCTCCTCCCATTGATGAACGACTTGGCCATCCTCTGCTACATATGCTGCTGGAGCCATTAGTCCCACTATGTGTACTCTTTGGTTGGTGGTTTAGTCCCTGGGAGCTGTGAGGGTACTAGTTAGTTCATATTGTTGTTGGAGGGGAAACTGGGAAAGGAGATATCGTATGACATGTAAATAAAGAAAATATCTAATAAAAAAAGAACTGTTATTTATAAAGCTTATTGGATTGGTGATTCAATTTAAAAAAAAAAAAGACATATAAAATGATTAAGCATTAACTGGTATAGTAAAGGAAGAAACATGTTCTAGGGAAAAAAATGTTCCAGCCATTCTCACAGGGATGTGGAAGAGTTGGTACAGTCTCACGGAGATGAGAGCATTCCACTGTGCCTGGTAACACTGTGCTTCAGAATGTCTTCCTTGACAAATAGCGAACCCAAATAAGGGTTCTTGTGTCCTAGTTACTGTGCAGATCCAACACTCAGCAGTGCTCATGAATAATAGACCTTCAGTATGTTGGTGAAGTGACTATGTAAATAAAATGTTTTTCTTAACTCTGATGGCTAAAAATGTTCCTTATTTCCACAGTCTTGGGTCTGAGTTTTCGTATATATGTCTACTGAGTAGACAGTAAGGCTTGAGCATTGTTCTTCTTACCAAGATTTCTGAATGTCCCAAAGGTGTGGTTAATGACAAAGGCACATTAGTTAGTATAATTTTCTATCCATTTATCATATTTTCATCACAAATTAGATCTCCGATCAAGTATCTATGAATAAAACATATTCATTTTAATTAATTAACATTTTGGAGTATTATACACTTTACAGAGAAACTTTGAAATATGAAAATATAGAACAATACAAAATTCATTTTAAAATGTGTATTGACTTAATTGACCATTTTCCTGATACTTTAATTTAGGCATACAGATTTATATAAAACAATGTAAGTGCAAAAATATTCACATACATGAACAAAACAGACATAGAAACACACAGATAAACATACATGTACAGAGATGCACAGAGAGACATACACCCAGAGAGAAACACACACAGACATATAGACACACTTGAAATAATTTTGAACTTTAGAGTTTTCTAGAATCTTTTTTTTTCTGATGAAAATCTCTCTTTAGCAGCAAAAGATCTAATCAGACATTTATCAGATATACTAGATTGTTTTATTAATAGTCCTTTTGACTATTTTTCTTTGTTTTTTTTTTCTCTCAGCAAAATAGAGAAATGATCTGTACCATTTGATTCACTGGTCTAAATGCAATCCTCAGGATGATTTTTATACTTTCAAGTAGAGTTTTCTCACCAGCTTAAAAGATAGAGAAGAAAGAAGGAAAATAAGGAAGGAAGAAGGAAAGAAGGAAGGAAGGAAGGAAGGAAGGAAGGAAGGAAGGAAGGAAGGAAGGAAGGAATATCTGCTATGAGATGTGTTTAGTTTTATTTCTTGGGGAAATGTGGGAAGAAATGGTGTATTTGGCTCACTACTCCAGGTGACAGTTCATCATTATGGAGAATTCAAGTCAGCAGGAACTGGAAGCTGTCAGTCACAAGCCAGGTTTTCTTTGTGTAGTACTGAGTGTCCAGGAAGTTGCTCAGTTTGTGGACTAAGCTGGCCAGGAATACAAAGATCTGCATACCTCTGCCTCCCCAGTACTAGGATTAAAGGTGTGTGCCACCACCACCCAGTTTCTCCTCTTTTTTTAAACCATGAGTATATTTAAACATGATATAATAAGAATGTTAATGGATTCTTGGCTTTTTCAGAACATATGTTCTTGTTTGTTTTAAATCTGTATGTCCTGCTCCACTGTGTTCATAGCAGCCTTATTTATAATAGCCAGAAGCTGTAAAGAACCCAGATGTCCCTCAACAGAGGAATGGATACAGAAAATGTGGTACATCTACACAATGGAGTACTACTCAGCTATTAAAAACAACAAATTTATGAAATTCTTAGGCAAATGGATGGATCTGGAGAATATCATCCTGAGTGAGGTAACCCAATCACAAAAGAACACACATGGTATGCACTCTCTGATAAGTGGATATTAGCCCAGAATCTCTGAATACCCAAGGTACAATCCACAAACCACATGAAACACAAGAAGAAGGAAGACCAAAATGTGGATACTTCGATCCTTCTTAGAAGGGGGAACAAAATACCCATGGAAGGAGTTACAGAGAGAAAGTGTGGAGCAGAGACTGAAGGAATGACAATCCAGAGACTGCCCCACCTGGAGATACATGCCATATACAATCACCAAACCCAGACACTATTGTGGATACCAAGTGCTTGCTGACAGGAGCCTGATATAGCTGTCTCCTGAGAGGCTCTGCCAGTGCCTGACAAATACAGAAGTGGATGCTCACAACCATCCATTGGACTGAGCACAGGGTCCCCAGTGAAGAGAAAGGACCCAAGGAGCTGAAGGGTTTGCAGCCCCTTAGGAGGAACAACAATAGGAACTGACCAGTACCCCCAGAGCTCCCAGGGACTAAACCACCAACCAAGGAGGACACATAGTGGGCTCATGGCTCCAGTTGCATATGTAGCAGAGGATGGCCTAGTCAGTCATCATTGGGAGGAGATGTCCTTGGTCCTGTGAAGGCTCTATGCTCCAGTGTAGGGGAATATCAGGGCCAGGAATCAGGAGAGCATGGGTTGGTGGGCAGGGGGAGATGGGGGAATAGGGGTTTTTTCAGAGGGGAAATCAGGAAAGGGGAGAATATTTGAAATGTAAATAAAGAAAATATCTAATACAAAATCTGTATGTCCAACAACTTTTGCTTATAATTTCACGACAATGAGGTTAAGAAGACAGACAATATTCAATGAGTTGAAGTAAATACAATGTTTAAAACTATAATTTCAATGCCAGTGGCATTACTACTGACTGTGAGTCATACTCTTATGTGTGATTTTGCCAGTCCTAAGCACTGTTTCTAGCACATAGTAGATATTCTATAAACGCTTGTTAAATAAGTGAAAATGCAGACTGCATAGAAAAGGCATCATTGAAATTTCATATAGGTCAATTGCACTATAATTAGATTCTCAGACATGATATGCTACAAAGACCAACAATGAGTGATATTAACCAGCCTTATTATTTGGGACTGATGGCATATCTGCTATTCCTTTGATAACTCCCATGCCACAGCACTAGTGTTTCTGTTTGATAATGAAATGTTGCATTTTCTAGACAGTATGCCAGACACAGAGTAAACTGCTTAAAAATAACATCCAAGCGGCCTCACCCAGTGAGCCTGCTGTCCTATGTAACACCCAAGCAGCCCTACCCAATGAGCCTGCTGTCCTATGGAACATCCAAGCAGCCTCACCCAGTGAGCCTGCTGTCCAATGGAACATCCCAGCAGCCCCACCCAGTGAGCTTGCTGTCCAATGGAACATCCAAGCAGCCTCACCCAGTGAGCCTGCTGTCCTATGGAACATCCAAGCCCCTCACCCAGTGAGCCTGCTGTCCAATGGAACATCCCAGCAGCCCCACCCAGTGAGCCTGCTGTCCAATGGAACATCCAAGCAGCCTCACCCAGTGAGCCTGCTGTCCAATGGAACATCCAAGCAGCCCCACCCAGTGAGCCTGCTGTCCAATG
>JADRCD010175824.1:6261-19598 GCA_019843815.1 Montemys delectorum | reverse complement strand
TTTTATATCTTTCCCATTCTGAGAGCTGTAGAGTTATTTGCAACTTGACATACTAAAAATACCTTATATTGTCTTCACTGATGTATGGCCACACAGAACGTTTGTATAAAGACAATTTCTATGTACCTGCTTACAGAGCAAAGTCCTTTGGAGGGATACTTGTGCTAAAGAAACTGCACAGACTGAAACAATTCCTTTTATTTTAGACGGATCCTTCCAGACTTAATTTCTGAGCTCAGAAAGCAGACAAGACACCTCGTTCTCTTTTCTCCTACTCACACTCTGACTCTTTTTCCATAATGCTCCTCCTTGCTCACATCCTTCTTCCTTACTTTCTCAACATTTGGCTAGTTAGTCCTGATTTTTTTTTCCCCTCCAGTAGCACAAACATCTTTCCAGGGCTTCCAAATCTACTGTTAACTCAAAATCCTCCAATATAGATCTGTATTTCATTATAGTCCACTTCATTTGCATTTTGGCTTGTGCATTACACTCTTTCTCAAAAAGCATTTACACTGTAAAAGAGATTGGTGGGGGGGCATCCCTCAGTGAAGGCCAGTACAATAACTAGGTCTTCCTTCTAGGTTAAAACACTCCACTGTTCGGTTTTGGCTCCAAAAGCCTAAGTGTCTTCAAAGAAGGATGCAGCAGCATTTGCACAGCATCCCTCTGTGCATCTGCTACTTGTGCACAGAAAGGGAATAAAATGGGAGGAGGATGGATACAGGACTGGATGGGTGAACTGCTACATCAGTTCAAGTAGTCACTATCCCAACTTTATGCCATTTAGTGTCTCTAATTATAGGCAGAGGATCCAAAATCAGGATATAGGGTATTTTTTAGAAAGAATTGGTCAAATTCTATATTTAATACAAAAAAAAAAAAAAAAGAGTAGGTTATGGTGTGACAGACAGGTAAAAGCTCCTGACAATGGCCCACGTGGCCTCTTATCAGTATATCCCTCTTACTCTCCTTCTACACTGCAGCATTCAAATTCACATACATTCTGGTCCTGGAAAGGGTAAATATGAAAATCCAACTGTATACAGTCCAGTTTTTGGTAACTACTGATTTCCCAATGACTAAGAATGAGGATGTACTTGTGACCCAGGGTAGAGCCTGGCCCCTGATCCCTGGCCCCTAAGCACTATTCTCCAGACTCCTAGGTCTGTTTTCCTGAGATGAGCTGCTTCATTTTACTTTTAAAAAAAAAGGAGAGACTTTAAAAATAAGGAACTTTGATGAATATGATAGAAACTAGCATTTATCATGTATGTTGTCTGTCCCCCTACTGTATTATATACCTTTGGGGCTGGAGGTTTTTAAATGCCAGTGGTTTGTTTAACATCATTCAGCCGTTAAATTGAAGGCCTCTATGCCAAAACTAGTAACATATTTGTCTGCAATAGAAGCTGACCCTCTGGAATAAAACCAGACAGTTGTAAAACCATCCTGCTATCAATCAAGATAGGGATTCCCCAAGTGTACGACTTGGATAAAGATAGCCTCCTTCCACATGGGGGATTCTGATGTGTTGCCTCCTGTCCCAAAAGTAACTGTGAAAATGATAGTTATTTGAAGCAGAAGATCTAGTTTGGTGTCAAGGTAGTAGCTCAATTCCCGTGTAACCCTCAATAAGCCTCAGTTTCTCAGTAGTAAATATTCTAAGCAGGACAAACTGCCTGACACCTCTACATTACCCTAAAACCTTTTCCTTATTACTTCCCAGAGTTCCTCATTTCACTAACTCACCTTCAAAACCACCAGACACATTTCTGTATTAAGGAATTTAAAACAAAACAAAAAAATTACTACCACTCAGAGTACAACGCCGATGCTGCCCGTTTGCATCATGAAAACCTAGGAGTAATGTACTTCTAGAATCACTCTGATGTGGGTCTATGGTTTAATCTGCAGAGTTTGCCTACTTCCAACATCATCTTGTGGTCCCACACACTGGCATGCTCCACCCTAGAAAAGATAGACTGCACATACTTGCAGCAATCCTGCCTCCCAGCTGTTGAGAAAAGCAGCTTAGTGGCCCAAAGATAGTCTTGAACGGACTACATGTGGCAACTGTTAGTGGCAAACTGTCAGCAAAGTTGGAAAATGGTGTTTAGATCTAGTAAAGGACATTTAAGGCCTTGTGGGAGGATCAGCAGTTGTACCCACTCCTGGATATATTTAATGAATTAGGAACAGAGAGACTAGGATTCAGACTTATAGCCATGCTTCATATATCAAAAGGGGAAAACAAAAATCATTTCAGGAATTAGCAAGGAATGTTTTTAGTAATTTATGTTTTAGTGGGGGTTTTTTTTGACACATTGAGAATAAATAATTTATCGTGATATTTACAAGTGAATCTTGCACTTTCCTGGTTCTATTTTTTTTTTAATTTCACTTTATATGCATAGGTATCTTGCTTGCATATATGTCAGTAAGCCATACAAGTGCATTGCCCACAGAGGCCAGAAGAGAGTGTTGGATACCTGGAACTGGAGTTACACACAGTTAGTTGTTAGCCACTGTGTGGATACTGGGAATCAAACCCAGGTCCTCTAGAAGAGTGGCAAGTACTTGTAAGAGCTGAGCCATGTCTCTAGTCCCTGTTTTTTCTGGCTCTAATTAATATCCACCTATAATGAGGATTATTGAAATATTTATATTCTATTTAGAGCAGTCTCTTTGGTTTTCTTATAGAGCACCAGATTTAAAAAGAACAGAGCAGCTGAGCTCTCATATCACTGGCCTCAAACCTACTTAGTCTGTAAAAATCCTGAGACTCTGCTAAGAACATTTTTAACTTGAAGAATGTTGAAATGCTCTATTTCTGTTCACCATTAAGGGATGTGTGGGATTTGGCATTAAGACCTCTATTATTAAAATCTTCCTCCTTGCGGTGGTATTATGTTTATACCTGTAATTCTCTGACCTTAGGGTAGAGCACAGGCCAGGCTAAAACCTGGCAAATGAATGAAGTTAGTTTCAAAGACATAGAGTTAAATTGAATCCAAGAGGCAAAGACGTAATCAAGGGCTAAAACAAAAGCGGCTAGCAGACTCTAATAAATGAGTAAGTTCATGCAAGTCGGACAAAAGCCAGAGGTAGATGAGGAAGTAGCAGCCAGGGCTACAAGAAGACTAGTCACCTTTAATTCTGCTAAAGAACATCTTGGTTAGCCTGGCAGGAAGGGAATTTTACAGGCACTGTCTGTCCTAGGATATGACAACCTTTGTGCTTGACGGGAGTACCCATTGTCTGAGTGAACTTTGTATTTCTCTCAGCAGTAATACATGATCATTCAGGGAAATTTCGAGGGAATGCACTCAACCTAGATTGTGAGCACCTTGAGGAATCCCAAGCTGAACTCTTTCTAAATACTGACTTTTCATGTTTTTCTTTGGCTTAATATGACTATTAAGCATCATCTGTTTAATAGGCCAGGGGAGAATTTTCAAAGAGTGTTAATGAGAATGTAGGTCAAGTCACCCATGTTTCTCAGTGACTCAATTATTTGACATTTACTTAATGCCCTTTGAATGACAACAGTTGTGCCAGCTGCTGGCTGAAGGGGAATTTTCCAGCCACACTTTACTGTTTATCTTCATTAGCCCTTTGTTAGAACTCACTCTGGGCAAACATGGAAGCTGCCATTCATTTTATGTTATAATCCTGTTCTTATCTTGTGTAGTTCTAATGTCTGCTCAATTATTTAGTTTGTGTTTGTTTCCTTTGATATTAAAACTTTTAATCTATACTAATATGTTTTAATACATCAGTAAAGAACACATTAGTTTTTTTTTAATGCAATGTTTCTATGTTCTCTATGTTTAATTTAGAGCTACTATATAATTACACCTCTTTTTTTTTCCCCAGAAACAATGGTAACTCGTTCTCTGGGTACAACAACTAAACCTTGTAAGCCCTACTAAATCTGATTCCTTAACTGGCAAATTCTGACAGATCCGCCATTATACCAGGGAACTCTAGCAGCTACATCTTGCCCTTATGGTATCTCTGTTCCAAAAAGACTTAACTCTCTCCTGGTTCCTCTCTTCCTCTGTCCAACCCAGATGTCTAGCCTACTCGCCCAGTCATTGGTTCATTTATTCATTAGGAGACTGGTTCACAAGAACAGCACCAGGCCAATCCACAACACTTCCCCTTTTCTGTTCTGATAAAAAACAAAACCTTTCTCTCAAATATAAATAGAGCATAACTATTACCATTTTGTCATCTACAAAGTATAAAATAGACCTAACACCCAGTCCATCATTTATATCAGTAAAATAGAACATTGTCATCTACTAAGAATTATGATTCTACCTTGACTTATGTCCTGGTTTTAGATAGTATGCCATCTGAAAATCATCCTCTCAAATCTATTCTCTCAAAGTAAATAGCCTGGGTTAGTTATGAGACAATAAGTAGCTTTTCAACCCTGTCAGAAATCCTAGAATTACAACATTAACTGAAAATATATAGCAAGCCTAATACAGCTTCCAGAACTGAGACAAACTGTAGAGACAGCTGCCTACCTATACAACCCCAGTAAGTCAGGAAGATAGAGCATCAATCTTCAACCTCCTGGCCCAGGATCATCTGACAGACCTTAGAGATACAGAAATATTAAGGACTAGCCTATTCTGTCTCGGCAGAACTAAGCTGTCCTAACCTGTAAATTGTGTCCTTTCAAGAACAGCACAGGTCTGCAGGAGAGATGGACAATTTTCTGCCCACTGTCGACCTAGCCACAAATGTACAGCCTTACCTGGAGGTAAGATGCTCAGTTGTTTCTTTGAATGTACAAATAGAAAGCTGTTGGGAGCAGATTTGTCTCAACAACAAGTGAATAAATAACATTAAATGTCACATTCTGTGGATTTCTGACTTCTTTGAAAGCCAACTATCTATGTAAAGTAATCTGGACTGTTCTCCATTAACTACTCCAGCTATTTCTAATTAAAATCCTGAAAACACCCTAACAATAATCTTAGAGTCATGAATTTGGTGTTTGGCCCTTAACTCACAGGCTTAATCACCTCAGATCAGTTTATAATAACAGTAATAGAAGGACTGAGTCTAAGCCCTGTACTTTTAAATTTTTAGTATCAAATAGAAGAAATTTCTATCAATGAAAACCTTGATTTTTTTTCTTTTTTTGGGTGGTGGGGGGTTGAGACAAGGTTTCTCTGTGTAGTCCTGGCTGTCCTGGAACTCACTCTATAGACCAGGCTGGCCTCAAACTCAGAAATCCACCTGCCTCTGCCTTCCAAGTGCTGGGATTAAAGGCCTGCACCACCACCGTCCGTCGAAAACCTTGATTTTTAATCAAAATAAATTCCGTACCAAAATAAGAAGCTATGACCTCAGCTTAGTAACAGTTAAAAAGATTTCTACCAAATGAGATTATGGCTAGGCAAACAATTCTAGATATTCCTCCCAGTTCTAATTATGACCATTTCTACATTCCCTAGAAAGACAACCTATAATAACCTCCTCCATCCCCAAAGTCCAGGGAAGTGGGTTGATGACTTTTCATAACTTCTTCAAGCTGAATATGGGCATTGAGACATTTGAAGTGGGGGAAGGGTAGGGAGAATGGGAGAGTTGGTTGGCCTTAAGAAGGCCACACCAAGGATTGATTTAGTCTCTGATATCTGTGTCTTGACTAGATCCAGCTGAAAGTCCAAGACATCCAGTATTCAAGCAGAGACTCACCAAGGCTGTATATTCTGTAATATACAAATCTCAAAACAAAATTTTAGTATCATCAAGATAACCTTTTTGTTTGATTCTCTGGAATCTAGTTCTTCGGGGGTCTTCCTCTATCAAATCTGATCCATATTACTCTGGAAGGTACATAGACACTAATCACCTTTTCTAAAAGTGCAAAGACAAAACCTTTCTCCCAAATCAGCATATCCTTGTGCCAGTAACCAGAAAAAACTTTTATTTTGACCTCTCTCCCAGAGCAATAATATAACCACAAAACTCATACCCATTTTGAAAATTAAAACAATCCCAAACAAATGAAGTAAACTAAAATACTGTATGTGCCTATTCTTAGGCCTTTTCTATTTTGCCATGCAGGATAACCCAGAATTCCCATGGAGCCCACGTTAGACAAAATTTGAGGATCCTGTGAGGCATATTAGAGCAATATATCTTTATGCCATCTTTAAAGCAATTAATTCAGACTTTCACTAATATCTGCCTATAGGAAGCAGATAGTTTTTACTTGTTAAGGTCTCTGCTTAGAGCAGCCATCTTGTTACACTGTCTATCTGTTCGGCTCTATGTCTGGAACCACAGACATTTATTTTATTAATACCTGTTCACTGTCCTCTCTACTTGAAGTCAGTGACTAATTTTCCCTATCCTAGTTCCGAATTGCAGGTAAAATTGCCTATGTGATTCAGACAAAATCTGTATATAAATCTATCCTAAAAGCAAATAATCCCAATTTTATAAATTCACAGTTCAATCAATCTCTGCCCCAAGAAGTACACAACTTCCATTCTACAGCACTCTAACTCAGAGAAGCCTGCATTCCCCATAGCAGGGGACCTCAGAGCCTGATTTCTATGTTTTAATTCCTACTCATGAGTCCACATGACTCATCTCAGCATGACTCAGCTACTCACTAAAAATAAATAAATAAAACTCTAACTCTCAGGCTAATAATCTTAAACTTCTAGTGGACTCTAGCTCAACACATTGGTTCACCACCTGTTGCAGGGAAATATTAAAAAATGAACTGGCTCCTTCCCAATCCTCTAGGTTGCACAAAGTTAAAGCTGTAGCCTTCATGTCTACGAGTTTTTGTTTTAGTGTCCCTTGAGCTGTGTGTTAGGGTTCTCTCGTTGTGAAAACTACTTGAGATAAGCTGTCTAAGAAGGAAAGTTTACTCAGGCTCAGGAGTTCAGAGATTCAGTCTATGCTTCTTTGGCTCTGTTGCTTTGGGCCTGTGATGTCATGGTGTATCCTGCTGATGGTTTGTGTTCACCTAATTGTGACAGCAATCAGAGAAAGCTGAAGCACTTTAAGGGTAAAGTGCCAATGTCCTACATCTGTTCCAGTAGACCTCACCTACCAAAGGGTCCCCTCCTCCTAAGACTGTCACAGACTGCTGACCATACTTTTAACAGGAGCCACTGAGTGAATATTTCCAACCCTGAGAAAACTAATTTCATTAAAAGTTGCTGCCATTTTCCCAGCAAACAAAGCTCAATCCAGCCTCCATTTCTTTAAAGAAACATACCTAAGTAGTTGGTTTCCACTATCATCAATCCTCCAGACTTAATCCCCTCTCCACTTCTGTCTACAACAGCCATGCTATGCAACACAGACATTTCTTATCAATGCCACCCCCTCGTTCTTTGTGTTGATCTCTCTGTTATTAGTGACTTTCTCCCTCCTGAACTCTTTCAACATGATGACTGGAAAGGGTTAATATTTAATTCTGTGGAAATCAGTCAGTGACTTACTCACATTTAAACAAAACTTCAGCTTCTTCTTAGCTTTGCATAAAACCACCCAAGAAGGCTACTGCCTTCTGCCTTCCCACTCCCTTCCATTACTGTCTCACTGAGACCTACACAGAGTGCCTACTACACTGGTCCTCTTCCAGCTCCCTGAGTTTGACATTTTTCCTCTCTCTGGATGTATTTACCCACTTGTCTGCCTTATTCACATCTCTCATCCTTGAGGATTCATGATGAACAACACATTGTGGGTTTAAAGACTTTACCTATCTTGCCTACACAGACAGTGCTGAGTTCAGTGATAGGTCTCTGCTCTAGACTCTGATTTAAAAAACAAAAAAAAAGAAAGAAAAGAAAAGAAACAGATCCAGCCTCAACATGAATATGTTGACAATACGCAGTATTGCTGATCATTGTTTTACTGCTTGTGTTTTCATAATTTTTGTTTCACTTCTGATCTGACATGCCAGAGACTTATGTGCCTTTATAATACATGAAGTATTATTCAGAAGTGATTGCAGGAAGTGAAGGGCTCTCTCACAGTGCTTCCTCCCAGCCCAGCATGGCAAACATGATGACAGGCCTTATCCACCCCCTCTTTCCTCCTCCTTATTATATTGTACTCCTAAACCTAGCCCCTAAGGTCTATTCCCTTTGTTGGCCACTGACCCATTCCTGAGACGATCACCAAGGTCCAGCTATCAAAATTCATTATTGGGGGGCTGGAGAGATGGCTCAGCGGGTTAAAGCACTGCTCTTCCGAAGGTCCTGAGTTCAAATCCCAGAAACCACATGGTGGCTCACAACCACCCGTAATGAGATCTGACGCCCTCTTCTGGTGCGTCTGAAGACAGCTGCAGTGTACTTATGTATAATAATAAATAAATCTTTGGGCCTGAGTGAGAGAGGTCTACTGGAGCGAGCCAGGATAGCCAGAGCGAGTGAGGTTGACCAGAGTGAGCAGAGGTCCTAAAGTCAATTCCCAACAACCAGATGAAGGCTCACAGCGATCTGTACAGCTACAGTGTGTACATGAAATAAATAAATAAATCTTTAAAAAAAAATTCATTATTGGATAACCTGTTTAATCAGGACTTACCAATTCACCCTAGTGCGTACTTCCTTAACTATTTCTGCAGAGAAACACATCCTGCTTGCTGCCTTTGTCCAATCCAGAGGCAGCTCCCCACACCCTGAATTGTCCCTCCAGGGTAGTAAATCTCTTTTGTTCTGAGAACTTAGTGTCTGGGTGTGTTCTGTAATGACTCGGAAGCCCCTTACCGGAAGAATACATCAAAGAGAGACATTTTTTTTTTCTGAACACAGTTGTAATCAAATGCAACAAGCAAGTATTGTACCATAAATGCATTAAAGTGTCAATAGTTACACATAGTGCTGACTAACTCTGTAAGAGAGATGGTGTATCCCCTTCCTGCATCAGACTTGTCTCCAGACAGTTTCGTAGCACTGGTCTCCAGATAGCTTCATAGCACTGGTCTGGCACCGTGGAGGATACAAAGATAAATGAAGCAGTCTGCAACCCAATGAGAAAGACATCATTTTTGCCAAAGGAATGCACATGACTTCATTTGGCTCCACATGTATGATCCACATGCTTATGAGAACTCATTTGACTTTTATTCTTACTTGATCTGTATTTTCAGGTAACACAGAATTGCCTCTCATCACTGATCCCATTGTTTTGCCCTGAGCTTTCTTCTTAAGGCCTATTTCAGGAAATTTAGAATTTGAAGAACAAGCCCACACTTACAAATTCAGTGACTATTTAAATATATGCTTTGATTCTTTTAAGTCTTGTTGTAAAAAAAAAAAAAAAGAAATTAATGAAATAACCTTCTGGGCTTGAGCCTTCTGGAGAATTAACTTTTTATCACCCTATCTATTTTACAGATCTCTAATATTTAGATATATGTTTTTTTCCTTAAGCAGTAATTCCTAGAGAGCCAGGGTAGCACTAACTAGCTGATCTGCTGAGGGAACACAGTGCTTGCAAGTACATAGAAAGGTAGAGTTCTTTTCTGGTGTGCCTTGAAGAATTATTTTGCCTTTCCTTTGTCCGAGTTTCCATGGAAACTCCTCTCCTGGAAATGAGCAGTTCATCAGAGCCCTCATCCTGAATGTAAGCAGAACATAGGGCTGATGCTGTGATCTATTTTAGTGCAGCCATGGCTTACAGAAATCCAGGAATAATTATTATATTCATAAGAAGGTCAGGCAAACATGAAAATGAGCATAATGGGGAAACAATGGCTTGGGTGGCAGCTTTAATCTTCCTGTTGCCTTTGTGTAGATGTAATGAGGTGAGATGTGCTTCTTACTTGTATCTGAAACAATGAGCAGCTGGCAGCAGAGAAACCCGCAGATAGCAAAATCCGTCCATAACTGTGCAAGCCTATCAACATCATGACAGTGAAAGAAGTTGTTTCAAAATAACAGAAATGGACACAGAAATCAGTTTGTCGTCTACTGGAAAACAACTTAGGAGAAAATCCACTTTAAATGGAGATACAAGTAATAGGGATTATACTTTCTGTTCTGAAAGGTTTGGTTAAGAAATCCCATGATGTATTTGAATTGGAATCATGAAGCAAGACTTCCCAGCATCCCAGGGGGGAAATGTTACAAGATGGTGCTATGTCAACAGCACTGTGCAATACAGGGTTAGAATCCCAAAGCCTTGCAGAGGAATAGTATTAGGAATAGTGGGGAGGCTGGGTGGTGGTGGCGCACGCCTTTAATCCCAGCACTTGGGAGGCAGAGGCAGGTGGTTTCTGAGTTTGAGGCCAGCCTGGTCTTCAGAGTGAGTTCCACGACAGCCAAGGTGACACAGAGAAACCCTGTCTTGAAGAAAAAAGAAAAAAATGAATAGTGGGGAGGAAGGAAGGCAGTATTTATTAACAGTGTAGTATATGCCATATAAGGACCACCAGTCAGCATCACCTGAAGATATGTGGGGTGGGTTATTATACTGAGAAGCACTGAGGGTTTCTCTTTCAAGTGGTCCTTTGGCATTGACTGTTCCATCATAATGATGCTTGGCTCAATGTCTAGGATTTTGTCTGTCTAAGATACATGTACATCCTGAGTAAGATCCCCACCAAGCTGGGGCTGGAGAGATGGCCCAACAGTTAAGAGCACCAGGCCATTCTCTGGCCCAAATATATTTATTCTAAATAAGGAGATAAAAAAAATCTAAGTACTCGGGCTGGAGAGATGGCTCAGTGGTTAAGAGCACTGACTGGTCTTCCAGAGGTCCTGAGTTCAATTCCCAGCAGCCACGTGATAGCTTACAACCATCTGTAATGCCCTCTTCTGTGTGCCTGAAGACAGCTACGGTGTGCTTGTATAAATAACAATAAATAAATAATATTTTAAAAAAAATTTAAGTACTCTAAGACAACCAAGGTGAGACATACATTTAATCTCAGCATGTAAGAGGCAAAAAGATAGGTGGATCTTTGTGAGTTCTAGACCAGCGTGATTTATATAGGGTATTTCCAGTCAAAGTCTCAAACAGTCTCAAGCAAAACAAGACCAAAAAATTAAAAGTTAAGTAGTCTCTAATACTTAATATTTACTAAATATTATTTCAACTCAATACATAACAGATATCTTAGCCTGGTGCTGTATGTAGTTCAGTGGTAGAGCACATGCTTACCATAGAGAGCCTCACTAAATAATCGGCAACCAAAACAGGAAATTCATAGCTGCACGCTAGCATTGAATGTGCTGATGTCTGTGCATCACTGGGGTTTTCTATAAGATCACAGCCATTTCAGATTCCTCCTGTCCTATGTCAGTCAGGGTCTAGCTACGGAAATTTTCTTAGTTTCTAAAAATATACGACTCCGTTTGGTTTTTCCTTCTTCCTCCCTGAATGCAATGCTAGCATTGAATGCATTTTCCAGGAGTCTCATTTCAGAAGAATTCTGTTCACTTCTATGGTGATGACATCACTGTGAGGTGGAAGGAGTCATTCTTCCTCCTGAACCAGGAACTGGAAGAGGGGGAACAGGTATCACCCTGGCATGATCTCCACTCTCTCAACTCTCTGGAAATGCAAGCATTCATAATCTCTAGTTAGTTGTTAGGCCACTTGGACTTAACCAGAATGATGAGCTTTGAAACTGTGGAGGTAGCCTGTGTTGGCTGTCACACCATTTATGTGTCAGTGGACTCCCTTTGTAAACTTTGTATACTTTGTAAACTTGGCAGACCCTCACGGCAAGAAAGTGGACAGCCCCCTACCTGAGTAGCTCCAGAAGCCAGGCCCCTCCCCTAGACCTAACTGTCCATAGCGCCCTTTCTACTCTCTGTAACTGTCACAAAGGTCATCCCTAGCCCCTCAATAGGACCATTTCCAAAAATTATGCTAATTTTTGGTGAAATTCTCAGCAAGAGTCACCAATCCCTGCATAGGAAAACCTACCTATCCTTGAACTTTCCACAGATACCCACCAATCCCTGAGCTCTCCCAAGCTCAGGACTTGAAATCCCACCAATCCTCACCCTGGAAATCTGTGCCCCGGAAAGCTCTGCCCCCTAAGAAACTCTATATAAGCCTTGCCCTTTGTCCAATTACCTGCTGTCAGCTCCCTCCTAGGAACAGAGGCAGCCACTCCTGGACTTGTCCCTCCACATGCTGGATCCTCCAATAAATCTCTTTTATGAGATTTGCTGCTTGGTGTGACTCTCTCATCAGAAGACGCAATGAAGAAAAGAAGGGAAGAAAAGAAGGAGCCAGGCTGAGGCACCCTGAGCTCCTTATTAGCTCAGCTGGGCCTATTCTCCTCTAGAAGCTACAATGCCTCTCTGCTGAGGAGGCTTCCTCTCAGAGCTGGCTTCAGTACACCTTCCCATCCAAGTAAAAGCCTTGCCTTCTCATTGTAAATAACAAAGGACAGCTGAAGGGACTCATCTTTAGAACATGGTTCTTTATCCATGCTTGTGAAACATAGTACAAAACATCTTATGCAATAGGAACAACACATCATCCTGAAGAAAGCAATGTTCCCGTGTCCCCAGATCACTCACACTGGTGGGGTGACAGGGCTGCCTGGCCTTATCATTTTAGGGAGGACAAGTGGTATGAGGGCACAAGGTCTGCCTTTTCTCCTTCTGTCCTCGTGACTTAGTTCACTTCCAGTTTTACTGAGCTCATTCCATGTATTACAAGTGTAGTAAGATGTTGTCTATGTGAGAGTGAGTCAAGCACACGCTCCACCCTCAGGCTGGGGGCGGGGAGGGTTAGACACAGCAATGGACTCAGAAGCAAGGAGTCTCCTCCCACAACCCTCCCCTGTCTCTTCACACACAGGCAATAGCTCTGTTTCTGGGAATTCAAGTAGAAATGACAGGAAGCTTCATTGACTCTGGCAATGGCTTGCCTACACCCCTAATCTATTTCATCCTGTACTCTCCAAATTTATCTAACCCAACCTTGAGCTATAGACACAGATTAAATAGGATTCTTGGCTCTTCGGTTCTTAGCTCTAGGCAGGAACATTAATAAAAATGAAGCCTGCCTAATTACTATAAATTTTGCTTTTGAAATCCTAGAAACTTCAAAAAGATAACTGTCTCCTTAATACTGCCACATTCCATGTATATCTTTGACTACTCTTTTGAATTTCTCCTTACTCTGTATCCAAAACTTACCTGTGTCCTCTACTCGGCATGAGTCCAGGAGACAATTAAGAAAAACAGTGGTTGTTTTGGTTTTGTGTGTGTGTGTGTGTGTGTGTGTGTGTGTGTGTGTGTGTGTGTGTGTGTTTAACATGTCTGTTAAGAAATAGGCTCTCAAACTCAGAAATCTGCCTGCCTCTG
>JADRCD010175823.1:11510-23412 GCA_019843815.1 Montemys delectorum | reverse complement strand
ACACACACACACACACACACACACACACACACACACACACGGGGCGGGGAAGAGAGAGAGAGAGAGAGAGAGAACTGAAGCCCAGCTATGAGTTCAAATGCACAAAGAGTAAGCCATCTCACCTATCCACCCCTTGCTTCCTGATCTCTGATGTCTGGTTTCTTGCCCTCTTCTTTCCTGGTCTGGGTCCTAGTCTTAACCAGTGCCTGACCGCTGGTTTATGCAGCTTGAGCGCTGTCCTCGGTGCTGGAAGCCTAGTGAGTCCTGAATGCTTGAAGAACTAGGGGACCTTGGTGAAATCCACTTGAAGATGTCCATCGAGGCCCCATCAGAATACCTACCTTTATTCTTTTGGAAGATCGCAGAGCCAGGCTTCCTCCTTTTGTTCCCAGACAAAGGGATTCCAACTCTACAGCTCGGCAATGTGACCACCAGCAACCTGATGGCTGTATGGCCATTTATCATAGCTAAGAGGAACTTGAGCTCTCATGTACCACACATAACCATCACTGCTTGTGTTCTTGGGAGACACCTGTGATTCCATGTGGCTGCCTGTGGCTTCATGTGACGTGCCTAGGGACATGGCAGCTGGTGAGTCTTCCTGTGACCTTCTGTGGCTTCCAACCTGACCTTGAGCATTCTTATTAAGTCTGGGCATTATTCAATCTAGCCTCACCTAGATGGCCCCTCCATCACTCCCTCCCCTCTTGGGTTTGCAGATGTGGCTCCCAGCAACTACAAAATCAGGTCCTAGGGGGCGTCTGACTCAGCCAGGAACCGGCACTTCAGCATGTGCACTTTCTGGGACAGAAGCCCTGGACCCCCGCTGCCATTTGAGCCTGCCTAGTCATAAAACCCTGGAGGCTGGTCGTGTGGAGGTAAGGGTCGTTTGTGGGTGGAGGGGTGAAGTAGGAGCGGCAGTGCGCCCGTGAGCCCCTTCCTCCAGCCCGTTTCCCCCAGAACGTTGCGGGGGCGGGCGGCCCAGCCCCTCCCCCGTCGGGCTCGGCGGTTCGGATGCCGCTGTCTCTTCGCCCAGGAGTCCCGGCTGCGCTGCGGGGCTGGGAGTCGGGTTCCGAGAGGAGCGCGCGCTGCGCCCTCCCCCTCCCGCCGGGTCTCCGCAGCGGCGCGGGGAGGCGGGGGCTAAAAATACCCGGCGGCGGCAGCGGCGGCGGCAGCGGCGGTGGCGCTGGGGCTGCGGAGCTGCGGGCCTGGGAAGCAGTGCGGGCCGGGCTGGGCCCGCTCACCGACATGCTGACCTTCTTCTTGGTGTCCGGGGGTTCTCTCTGGCTGTTTGCCGGTAAGTCCTGGTCCGATCGTGACCACCATCTCCGCGAAGCTGTGGTATCTCGGCCCAGGGTGCGGGTGTGACATCCCCACCTTGTGGAGCCCTCTGCTGCGGCTGCCGAGCAGTCCCTTCAAGGTCTCCAGAGTCGCCCCCAATTCTGGTGGGGGCCCATGGGCAGATTTGGGGAAGCAGCTGGGTCAACCCGGAGGAAGGGCCTTGCTAGCTGAGACCCCCATAATCTCCCTACCGTTCTCAAGCTCCTTTTTCCTTGTGGTGAGAACCGGTGATTAGATTAGGCCCGGTGCCAAGGGAAGGGCAGACTTTCCGTGTCTGTGTCCATCTCCAGAGACCAAAACCCAAGTTATGTTGCCCCCAAGGTCTCTTGGTAGGCGAATTGTACGGCAGAACCGACCTGTTTCCCAATCCCAGCCAGAACCTTTCTCACTACCGGTCCCTGCTGCCCTTTAGCCAGAGGACAAGGCTGTCTGGTTACTTGCCCCTTAGCCCTGCCCAAGGCTGTGCCCTGGCTTCCCCTGTTCCCTTCCTCATCCCTGCACCCTCTTAAGAAGCTACAGGACTCCTGATAAATCCCTACTTTCCCCAGATTCCTACACCCATACCTGGACTCTCTCAACAGGCCCACCCCTTACCAATACTACTACTCTGCACTGACCTCTCTCCTCTCCAAGCCTCCAGCTAATACCTCTAAAGGGTTTTCACCCCAACCTCAGCCCTAGCTCTGCTCTGTGCAGAATAAGCCTCCTAATGTATGTGGAAATGTTTGGCCTAGCCCAGGGCAAATGCTCTCCGCATGCTAGCATTGCTTATTTGGTATTCAGACAGCACCACCAGGGGTGGTGACAAAGTTGTTTCTGAGCTAAAGGAAGGGCAGAGCTTGATTCTTTTGTGAGAGTCATGTGTTTTCATGTGTTAGTTTTATTTTTTAATATTCACTGTGAAACCTAGTGGGTTGGTGGGACCTCTTTTATTGTGGAGATTTAAAAACTGACTTCCCCAATGCCATATGGATAACACTTGGCAGACTGGAATTTGATCTCAAGTTTTAGCTGATCAACCCAAGTGCTTGGTTATGTCATGTCTGAACCTGAGGGGGTGGTGGGCCAGGTCATTATTTTCCCCACCCCCACAATTGTCCTGAGGTAGGCCACAGGGACACAGTCCCCCTGAGCTGGGGAGACTAAGGCCTCTCTAATCCCTTCAGCTCCCTAAGCTCCTTCCGTATGCCAGTGTCTGGTGGCAGGCTGCTCACGGCCACTCTGGTCTTGCTATGTGCCCAACAGGCAAGGACAAGCTCCAGCTGGGGTCATGGATAATCAAAATAATAATGATGTTGGTGATGATGATGATGATGGTGGTGGTGGTGGTGGTGGTAGTGGTGATGTCAATGGTGATGATGATGATGGTGGTAACAGACACTATTCCTACATGACAAAACGGTCTACGAGCCTCTTCTCAGTACCTGGTCCTCTTTGTTCTACTCCAAGAAGAACCCCACCCAGCATGAGTTCAAAGCTCTGGTCTTTGGTTCAGAAGCTTTGGTCTTTTGTGGTTCCAGGAAGGTGTCCAGAGGCTTCAGGGCCACTTGTGATAGGGGTTCTCAGTAGCCTGTGAGAGAAACCCCTGACTGGGAGGGCTTCTTGTCTACAATTGGAGTACAACTATCACTGAGTCAGGTTGCGCTTCTGTCGTGCCTCCTTGGATAAGAAAATGGGGATCTGCCTCACTGAAGGGTTGGACAAGGGTTCTGAGAACCAAGCAGAGCTTTTCCTGTGATAGGTGGCAGCTGTTTCCACAGAGGCCAAGCTGCTCTGACTGAAGGAAGGCAGAGTCTGACATGTGCTTTTCCTTAGAAGTGATACCCCAGAGACATTGTGGGGGCCTTATAGCTCATGTGTCTGCCCTTCTTGGGGCTTTGCTAGATCTCAGACTTTCTCTTGGGATGGAAGGGTTGAGAAATGTACATTCACATGCACGCACATGCACACACACACACACACACACACACACACACACACACACACATCCCAGGATGAATTCTGCTTTGTAATCTATTTTATAGCCCAGTGTAGCTACCAGGTTTCTGCCACTCTGTCAAACAGGAAGATACTCCTGAGTCAATGTCTATGTACTTTTTTACTACTCAGTGTATCCCTAAGGAAACAAACCTTGGTCTGGCAAAAGTTGACCTCAAGGGCTCTCAGGGAAAGATGAGGAAAAAGCAAGCTGGAGGAACCATGAGCTCTGGGCTGTACAGTACCGAACCATTCCAGTTCTAACCTGAATGCTGAGTTGTAAACAAGGAGACAATGATATGAGTCCAGCATGAGTCATGTGCTCAGTCTGATAAGAAATATACCCACCATATCCCAAGCACTCAGAGGACAATGGGCCTCAGTGGGTTGGGACTCTTGCCCACCTCTGTGACCCCTGTGTGTGGACTGGAAAGAGGGACCACTCTTGAAACGTTACTTAAAGGGTACCCCTTCATTCATGCTGATGTAGCTCTAAACACTGCTTAAGATCCAACCTACTTAACCTCAGAACTTAGCTAGCAGGGATCCCTGTGTGGATTTCTGCAGGACATGGGGCATTTATCAGAGACAGGTAGGCCAAGTACCAAATAAAGGAAGTCAAAGCTGTCGAAGGTATGCGGAGAGAACTATGATAGGGCTGATTCTTCACGTCTTCTGCCTTGAGAGCCCGGGTTGTTGGATGGGTCCTGGAGGAGAGGGTTTTTATCAGGGAGCACAGAAAGACCCTCTGTTTAGACACAGTGGCCAGGTTGAGTCAGGAGTAATAGACTGGAGTGTTGTGTGGGACTGTTATATTATGAGAATACATGTAGCCCAGGTTGGCCTGAGTGGCAGCTGGGCTCCAGAAAGAGGCAAAGATGAACCCCCGAGTCCTGACTCCTGCTCTGGGGACATGGACCACGACCTACTGGAGTGGGGCATGGCTACAAGAGGCTGAGGTGATAGATCTGGCCAAGCAGGTGCAAACATGCTCAGCTCTGCCCCATCAGATCCCACCCCTAGCCCCAGACTCCACTAAGGTAATGAAGTCTGGAGCAGTCAAGTGAAACCCAAAATGGCAGCTAAAAACTGGGGCTGATGGTGACGCTCCAGGACAATCAGGTATAGGGGGCAGGACTCCCAAGGGAAGTTTGAATTTGTACTGAAGTCTTTACCTTGTGGGAAGACCTTTTTTTTTTTTTTTTTTTTTTTTTAGCTTCTTAGCAGCCTGCATGGGCATAAGGCTGTACTAGGGAGAGCAGGCTGGCACCAGGGGGCAGCAGAACCCAGCCATCTTGTTCTCCTGCTGATTCTCTGGGGTTTGTGATTCTAAGAGCTCTTAGGTTGACCTTCTTGAAGCTGAACTGGGCTCAGCTACAGATGTGATAGAATTCAGGGCTGTCCTGTACATGAGGTGGTAAGGAAAAGGTCTGTCTTGTTTGCAAAAAGAAACAAGTATTATATAGTAGTAGATATGTTGTTTCTCTAGCCAGCACCAGACACATAGTAGGCACTTTTAATTTATTGAGTGAAAAGAGGGAACAGAGCGTAAACATATCATCTGTACTTCTGTTTCACCTTGCACACACTGTATGTCAATCACCACGTATCTGATCTGCAAGCTTCCCCTTCAATCTTCCCACAATGCTGTGTTGCTGTTATCACCACTTACCATATGAAGCTCTGAGGCCCAGAGGGATTTAAGTAGGTAGCCACTTGTAGAGGCTGAGCGTCAGAATGTTTCCCCAGTCTTGCAGCCCAGAAGAGAGCTGGGTTTCTAACAAGCAGAAAGTGGAAAAAAGAAAAAAACGCATTCTAGGCCAGAGGGTCCTGATGAGGGAAGATCAGCAACAGAAGTATCTGAGGTAAAAGCTGAGTGCCTGCAATCCCAGCACTGGGGATGCAAACACAAGGCAGTCAGGAATTCAAGAATAGCTTTGACTACAGAGCAAGTTCCAAGTCAGCCTGGGGTACGCAATATTGTCTCTCAAGAAACAAACTAGAGTGAGTACTGGCTGCTCTACCCAACATAGCTAAGAGGAATCTCCAGTCAGTGGCCTCACCTTGTAGGAATAAATTCTGGTTGGTCCCTGATATTGTCAGGGCTGGGATGTTTAGGAGCTCCAGAAGTGAGGGAGAAAGATGGATGGATGGATGGATGGATGGATGGATGGATGGATAGGTGGGTGAATGGGTAGGTGGGTGGATGGGTGGATGGGTGGGTATCTCACAATTTCAGGATAGATGGTTTGTAGAAGGGAGATTTCTCAGAGGGCTCTTGCTTCCTTGAAACTCCAAGATCTCATCTCTCTATGGACAGGCAGTTCTAGGTACATTACCTAGCATAGATGAGAAGAAGATCCAGTCAAGTTCCTGCCTTTGTGACTGGCCTGGTATGATAGTCCCAGCCCCTTACCTTGACCTAGCCATAGTTCTCACTCACTGTCCACTAGATCTCAGGGTCTGGCCTGGAGGCTGTCCTTAGGATGCCCGGGCACGGATTCCTGCCACTCACCCACCTTTTAGGTGTAGTCATAGCCAAATATTCTCCTGATTCATGGCAGACTTGGGGTCTGTGAGAAGTGGAAATAGGCAACACATGTTACAACAAATTCTGAGCTGAACTCTCATATCTTTTCTGAGACCTAATCAATAATCTGAGATCCTGAGTTGTTTCAGTCCAACTAGACCCACTGTAGTGGTGAGTTTTTACTACACCTATTCGACTCCCTGTGGATCACATGTGCACACCCGCCCGGGAGCTATCTTTGGTTCCTAGAATGAAACGCACACACACACACACACACACACACACACACACACACACACTAGCTTATTTTTAAAATGCCTTGGCTACCTCAAAGGGTAGGCACTCCTAAACCTTCTCCTGCTACCCCAGGCCCAGTTGAGGAAGTGGCCTGTGGCCACCTACCCAAATTCTCACCTGGCTTGTTGGCTTTTTTGTAGCTTTCCTCTTCCGTTTTCCACCACATCCTGGAGATTCTTCCCTGTTCCTCTCTGCATCCTAGCCTGCACAACTCTTAAGTGTCCCACCCCCTGTCCAGTCATTGACTGTTGATCTATCAAAAACCAATTGGGAACAAGGACATTCAGCATTTGGACACACATATTCCTGATTGAATCAAAGCATTAGAACCAATGTCCAACAACCCATCTGACCCTATCCATCTGCCCTTCCCAGAAATGTCCTTCATCCCCCAACCCTGACTTAGCACTCGGGTAGAGGAAATCTGCGGAAGGTCAGGAGTGGCTAGCTCTGGCTTGTGCTCTGTCCTGTCAGGCTTACATTCTAAGCTGGCTGCCTGTTGAGGCTTTAGATCAATAACAATTAGAATCTCAGCTTCCAGACCCTGGGAGAAGCAAATCCAGATTGGGACCCTTTGGAGCCAGGAACCAACCAAGTGATTAGTGGCCACCAGCAGGAGGTGGGGGGCAGGGAGAAAAAAATAGCAACCCTTGGTTGAATAGGCAGATCTCACTAACTGGCTCACAGCACTATCAGTCTCACCTATGGAGCTGGAAGGAGTAAGCAGGACTGGGCCTATTATCAGCCCTGTTTCTCCCACTACATTGAACTGTTGGGACACCTGCCCTCCTCCCCGAGAGATCTACCTGCCCACCTATTCTTGTCTTAGCTCAAGCTGCAGACCAGTGTGAACACTGACAGTAGGTTCTGAGGAATGAGCAGAAAGACCAGTCAACATTGAGGTCAACCAGAAACTGGACAGGAAGGTCAGTCCAAGGCTATATGGCAGGACAGTCAGAGCTGAGACAGAGAGAGAGCAGCAGGTAGGATGTGAGCCAGCCAGTGAGATCAGATAAGGAAGTACTTAGGAGCCAGACAGGATATTCTCAGCCAATGGAAGGAACATACTTATCACCATGGAAATAAGGGTGTTAGTCAGGAACCATCCAGGCTGTCAGGGACCATCATGGCTTCAGAAGTAGCAACCCCTTTGTTCTGTTTCCAGAACTGGGGTCTCATGAAGCCATCTAGACACTAGTACCCTGCTTAGCAGGCAGAGAATTTCAGTGGTGAAATTCAGCTGATAGGATGAGGTTTTCTGGGGTAAACCTTCACCTCACCCCCACTCAGCTGTCACTCTGCCACCTTTTAAGCCTGGCCATGTCTGGGTACATGGCCTTCCCTTTGCCAGCCGACTGGCTGGGGATTTGGGTGTATGTGTTCTTGGTCTCCTTGCTGCAGGCTGGACAGAAGATAGGATTTCATTTGTGAAATTCCTGTTTTCTGGGCCCACAGTGTCCTCTCTCCTCCTCTTCCTCTACCTCTTGATTCTCCTCCCTGGGTAGGTTCTCTGAAGTTTCAAGGAGACACATCTGCCATCTTAATATCATAAATATCCTGTGTGGTCCCACCCTAAAGTAGGAGATCCATGTAACACCTTTCACCCTTGCGTGGCTCCAGAAGGAGCTGTTAAGGCCTTGTCCTGGCTGTGCTCTCACACTAAATGATGCTGGCTGCATCACTGATTCTTAAGAGCAGCATCCCGAGCCTCACATGGGTGCTTGTGGGATCCAAGATTTATTCTGTGGTTGAAGGACAGGTCTTGGTGACCCTGGGGTGTCAGAAATGAGGGACGGAGATACGGCAAGCCACCGTCACTCTCAGCAGCATTAGCGTTCCCCTAGACCATTTAAGAACTTCCAAACCACTGGACAGTGGTGGCGCACACCTTTAATCTCAGCGCTTGGGAGGCAGAGGCAGGCGGATTTCTGAGTTCAAGGCCAGCCTGGTCTACAGAGTGAGTTCCAGGACAGCCAGGGCTACACAGAGAAACTGAGAAACCCTGTCTCGAAAAACAAAAACAAACAAACAAACAAACAAAAAACCCAAATCAGGATTCTTGGCTTCAGTGTGGAAAAGAATTCTGGGACTAGACAGTTTGAGTTGTAATAAAGACGCCTTAACTTAGGCAAAAGCTAGAGGGTTCAGAGGGAGAGGTGTGCTCAGAAAGTGAGACACACTCAGAAGCTCAGGTTCAAGCTTCTCAAAGAAGAGTCACGGTACCTTGTCTGCGCTATCTGCATATGCCATTGCTCCCAAGTTATATAACTCAACAGGTTGTTAAACCGTTCGCCCGTTCCTGTCTTTCTGAGTCAGATAGCTCCGAGATGCCTTGAATGAAGTTGTATTGATCAGATGAAATCAGGGGTCCCTGGGGGTGCACAAGGGCCTTGGTATACCTCCTTTCCGTATAAAAGGTTTTCTGGTGAGATGAGTAGAACTTTTACAGCTTTACAGCTAGGAAAAGAAAAAAGAAGGACCACAAGCAGTTGCTGGTTGTGTGGGGATTCTTACTTGTGGTGGTGTTTGCTAGCGTGGAGCTCTGACTGTATTTCAGAGTCAGGAGGTCCAGACCTGTCCTCACATCTCCCTGGATTGATTTCCCTGCCTCTCTACCCTGCCTCTGGAGAAGCCACAAAAGCACCTGGTAGAGAAGAGAGTGGCCTCTGTCCTTAAGGTCTTCTCTGTGACACTGCAAGTTCTTGCTTCTAGCCTGGTGTCCTTCCCTCTGTCTCTCCTTTGGCATTCACAGTAAACACCACCAGAGTCATCAGGGTCTCCTTATACAAAACCAAAACCAAACAAACTTGTCTCCTTTATCTCAGCCATCCATGGTTGCTGCTTTTGAAAAGGGACAAGATCAGCAGAACTGCAGGAGGGGTGATCCTATTTGTTGCCCTAACCCCGACCCCCCCCCCCCCCCCCCCGTGCTTTCCTCAGTGGCCACAGAGGCTTCTAGGGCCCTCTTTTCTTTGGATGGGGAGTCAGAATTCAGGGATGTGGACCCTCAGTAGGTCAGCGTCAACAGCCTCCAATAGCACTCCCTGGACCGGCTGGGGCCTTCATTTCTCCTTAGTCTGAAAGAGATTTTTGTTTTCTGGTGAGAACAGCCCCAGCCTGACCTGGCTGCAGGAGCCAGCAGCAGGAGTGCAAACCCTTTCATGTGACAGGCCCAGAGTGGAGTGACAGCAGCAGGCCCTCCCCTGCAGCCTGGGAGGCAGGGTGGCCATTTGCATATTTCCCCATTCATCCTGCCCTTGAAAAGGAGGCCTGAGTTCTTAGTCCCTGGCCCAGCCAAGGGCCCAGGACTTGAGCCCTAAATTAACCCTGTGGGCCAGAAGCTGAGGCTGCAAGTGCTAGCTAGCCACCCCTGACCTCCAGAGTGCTGGTGCAGAAGACAGCAGACTTGCCTTCAGTAGCCCTGAAAGAAAATCCCCTTTTATTTCTTCCAGTGGTGGCTAGAAAGTGTAGTAATTTTTCTTTGTCAGAAAATGTACCTTGAACCAAAGATAAGACTGATTAATTCATTGCTTAATGAGAAAGGTACACACACACACACACACACACACACACACACCTTACCTGGAATTGTGGGTAAAGGAGCCATATGGGTTCCAGGCTATAACAGCTGTACTCCTGGCTAAGATAAAGCCTGCCTGGGACACTTTTGTATCTCTAGGCCTCAGGGTACCTACGGTCATGCCTCAGAAGGCATGAGGCACATCGTGCCAGCTGTAATCTCTTACCTTCTGTGACTTATTGTCCTCCCGTTGGCCTCAGCTTGTAGCTCTGGTCCTTGTTACAGCCAGGCTCCTGCCTCCTTCACTATACTGAGGGATCTTGGCAGCTACCAACACCTTACAGGCTTTTCCTGGAACCAACCAACTCATTGTGCCACCCTGCCCCAGCTTAGCTGTCCTTCACGTCCTGTCCTTGCTCTCCCTCCGTTTCTTTCTGAGCAAGTATCCTCCAAGAAAATAGCAGTGTTCTTAAATGATAGTCAGGCAAGCAGGACACCAGTTAGTTTCCCCCTCCCACCTTAGCAGCCCCAAGTGTGTCTTGCCTGAACCCTTTCCACCTCGAGGAACATGGTGCTAGCTGGAGGAAGCTATCCATCCCCCCTGTATCTTGGCCATCTGCAGTTGGACCTTGCGCAGGTGTTCCTGCCAGGACAACAGATGTGTCCTTCACTGAGCTCAAACTTTTGCAGCATTTGTGACAATGTCCCTCAGTCTAGGCTAGCAATGAAATGGACTCCTAACGCTGAGGCCAAGGCAATCCAGCCATGGACTTGTCTGAAAGGGAAAGGATCTTAATGTGCCTAGGATTTGCCCTCCTGCACAATGAGGCCTGGCCTCTGTGTGGTGAGCACGACCCTAGCTAGTCTCCCTGGAGTTCTGCCTATTGTCCCAGAGTGCAGTGTGGCAGGAGGAACAGTGGAACTTCAGTTCATCCACAAGCCCTTAGTCCATTACAGCCATCATGTCTAGTCATCCCGCCTGGTAGATATCTCCAAAGGGGCAGCTGCCATTGCTGCTGTCATCCCTCTGGTCTGTGATTTCTCTGTGCCTGACTGATGGCAAGAGCAAGGCTTTTATCTCAGTGCTGGTGAAAAAGATATTGTGTTTCTGTTCGTTACTCTGATCTCAAGGCTCCTTCTGTTTCTGAGTCACTCTGGAAGTGCAGTCTGAGCTTGGCTTGCTGGTCTGCTCATCTCACCTCATGTGTGTCTGGGCCATGGTCTCCAGCAGGGGTTTGGGGTGAGCAGAAAATTTTGAGAGGTACTTGTCTTGAGGATGGCCCTGAAGGTTGGTGAAGGCAGACACTGGAGGCGTGGTCAATCGTGAGTATGGGGGTAGCCAGGGAAGTAGCTAGCTGCAGGAACCCTCACTCGGGGGGGGGGGCATTTCTGCATGTAAAGAGCTTCAGCCACCCTTAAGAGAGAGCTATAATCAGGCTCCCCAGAGAGTTCCAGAGTGAGCTATTGGTAGCTCAGCAACCCTATCTCACAAGGGATACACACAAAGACTCTCCTGGCAATGCCTGAGTTGGGAAGGCCCTTAGCTCAGTCATTGTGACTCCATAAATCTAATTAAAGCCCAAGAGGAAAGTGGAGTGGAAGCCCCTCAGCCGTCTAGACCTAAGCTTGGACCCTTGTGCAGAGGAGACCGCTGCTAGGCCTACTGGGGTTTGCCGCATGGCTGTGCGGGTTAGGGTAGTGAAGTGGGAGCTTTTCTTACCCTGACAACTGAGTCACACTTCCCAGAACAGAACTTCTCCCTAGCTCCATGCCCCCGGCACACTGCAGTTTTCACTCTACCACCCCCCCCCAAGAACTCTGGTTGCCCCTTAAGTGTCCCTGAGAAGCATCATAGAAGGTGTTTGTCCTCCTGAAAGATGTCTGGGGGAAAGTGGAGGAGGGATGGCAAGATGGGGCTCAGTGGGTAAAGACACTTGCTGCCTAGTCTAACGAACTGAGTTTGATCCCAGGAACCTTTGTGGTAGAAGGAGGAAATTGACCCCTACAAGTTGTTCTCTGAGCATGTATGCCATGGTACTCTTGTATGTGTACACACACACACACACACACACACAGTGGGCAAATATAATTTTAAAAAGTAAAATAGAGGACCCACCAAACAAGTGAAATCCAGCAGATTGGAAGATGCTGAAGCCAAGTTCTCTGGGCTCCAATTGATGTCTCAGAAGTTGTGTGTGTGTGTGTGTGTGTGTGTGTGTGTGTGTGTGTGTGTGTGT
>JADRCD010175820.1:0-11987 GCA_019843815.1 Montemys delectorum | reverse complement strand
AGAGAGAGAGAGAGAGAGAGAGAGAGAGAGAGAGAGAGAGAGAGAGAATTTGAGTTCTTATTATGTTGTGGTCTTGACTTTACTGAAACTCATTATCTTGTTATGTAGACCAGGCTGCCCTAGAATTTGTAGAGATATTTCTGCCTCTGCATTCTGAGTACTGGTAATACATGCGTGGATTGCCACACTGTATATATATTTTGTTCCTTAAACATGGCAATATCTGGGTCAGTTAACACTGTCTTACTTTTCCTAAGGAAGTTTATGTGCATCTTGAGTCTCAGACTTGTAGATAGCCCCTGGCTTCCCTTCTAGTATTCCTTTTCTGGAGGGTATCTATGGAGTCGTGCACTGTGTAAGAGGAAAATGGGGCTGACATAGAGCTGAGTCTTCAAACAACATTTTATGGCTCTCCCAACTGTGGCAGATAGAATAAACACAAAACAAAAAAACTTTCTTTATTTTGTTCCCAGTGTGGTTGTTTGACCTACTTAGGGGCTGTGCTGTAGTTGTCCATGAGAATGGATGCTCACATTTGTGCAGAAAACAGTCCTTTCCGAAAAATCACAGAACAAGCAGAGAGAAATTACTCATGTCCCTTACTAAACACTTGTATGGTCCTTTTAAGATGTCTTCTGTCAGTGACAAGCATAGCTATCTACAGATAGAACTTATTAGTTTATCAATTTCCAAATAGAACACCTAGGCTTTACCTATTTGGAGTAATATTATGTGCACTTATCTATCCCATACTCTGTAGCTTACTTTAGAAAATACATTTGCTCATCTTTTTTTGGAAAATTCTGTCAGGTTGTTTTCTTGATTCAGGCCTTTTCTTAGTATGGTTACTAGTAATTTAGAAAGAATTTTTAGACTTCTCCTGGCACTTCCAGCCTCTCTGTGAGTTTGCTTATAGTATCAGAACAGGCAGTGTGTGGGAGGTGAAGCTGAAAGTAGAGGCTGATGCTGAAAAATAAAGCACTCTTCCCTGTGCCCTCACATGCCCTCCTTATCTGCTTTTCGCCCACACTGCCTTTGGTCTTCTTGAGGGCACACTTGCTTCACTTATTTAGCTTTGTTCAGTGACATAAACACTTATTTAAATGTAAAAAATATGATACAAACCATTTCTTGTAGCAATCTATCAGTAGGAATAGGACACTGGGCCGAATACGATGTAGATGTGACCTCTTCTTTCTCTGTGGTATTTTTTATTTATATAGAAGATTCAGTTCTACGTATCTGGGTTACATACCTGGGTTTCGGCCAGGTCAGAGTAGGGTACACTTCGTAAGAGAAACTAGTACCCAGGAAGATCCCAGTGACTGTTTTAAGGGGTGAGGATCTTACAAAAATTATATAGCTTAAATGGAACCTTGGTTTAAGAATTTTGGAAATTCAGACGTCCGTGATATCACAGAATTGGCATTCATTACAGGACAGGGAGATGACTGGGTCTCATGGCAAGGAAAATAGCAATGAAAATTTTTCAGTAAATGAAAATACTATGTTAAAATTCCATAAGTTTATATAGTTGTGATACGTTCGTTACCAGTGGTCATGGCTGCAGGAGCTCTTCAGCTAGCCACACCCAAACATCTTCTCCTATACAGATGTAATTTGAATGCACCGAGGATTCGTTTAGCCCATTAATGAGGGAACTATAAGGATGACCAACTAGTTCAAAGAAACATAGTAAGCATACATATTCTCTGAAGGAGAATGATGATAACACAAGATATACCAAGGAATAGCTGTGAGAGATCTCAGCAAGGAGATAAACAAATAAACTCTGAGTTGCTTCTTCTTAGAAACAAATTATTTGTGACTTATAAATGTTCAATAAGTAAGCATCAGATTCCATAGTACTTATACTAAATAGTAGTTAATATGAAGTTGAGTCAAATGTACATTTCTAAAGAATGAGGTGGCCCTTACGAGGCTATGTTGGAAAATGATTTATGTGTCATTGGGATGATGCTTAATCATCTCATGCCTGATTTTTCAAGGTTTGGATATTTTTCTGGACAACATGACGTAATTATTACAGAAACTGTTCTTGTATTCAACATTAAAACAGCCTTCTGGGGGAGGGAAAAAACAGCCTTCTGGTTTCTCATTTGATATTTATTCTTTTTATTGTAAATTTTTTCATATGCTATTTTTCCTTCCCCAACTGCTCCCAGATGATAGCCACTGATCCAGCTCTACTATCTTTCCCCTGCTTTAAACAAACAAACAAACACCAGGCAGTAGTGGTGCACACCTTTCATCCCAGCACTTGGGAGGCAGAGGCAGGCCTCTGATTTCTGAATTCAAGGCCAGCCTGGTCTACAGAGTGAGTTCCAGGACAGCCAGGGCTACACAGAGGAACCCTGTCTTGAAAAACAAAAAACAAAAACAAAACAAAACAAAACAAAAACAAACAAACAAGCCATAATAATAAACAACAAAAAAGAAGCACATATTCACAGAAACCCAAATTCATAAACACACAAAATCGGAAACCATCTAAGTTCAAGCCAAACAGGGCACTGAAATGAGGAAGAGGACAAAGGCTCCCATCACTAACTGAGAAGCTGTTTATAAAGAAGAAGTTCATTTTCTCACTGGGCATATTAACTACATTTAAGGATGGGCCTCATGTTCCCTAATAGATACTTAACACAAAATCAATTGAGGTGTACTTTTTGTTTCATATTGCCTTGTTTGGACACTGAATAAACAGTGCATATCTACCTGGTAATGGCATGGCTATTTTGGAGAAGAAAAAAAAGTCTTTCTTTTTTACTGTGCTTACTGATAGGAGCCTGATATAGTTGACTCCTGAGAGGTTCTGCCAGTGCCTGATTAACACAGAAGTGGATGCTCATAGCCATCCATTGGACTGAGCACAAAGTCCCTAATGGAGGAGCTAGAGAAAGAACCCAAGGAGCTGAAGGGGTTTTCAGCACCATAGGAGGAACAACAATATGAACCAACCAGTACCCCCAGAGCTCCCAGTGTCTAAACCACCAACCAAAGAGTACATATGGAGGGACCCATGGCTCCAGCTGCATATGTAGCAGAGGATGGCCTTGTGGGACAATGAGAGGAGAGGCCTTTGGTCTCATGAAGGCTTGATGCCTCAGTGTAGGGGAATGCTAGGACAAGAAAGTGGGTTGGATGGGTTAGTGAGCAGGGAGAGGGGAGATGAGATAAGGGGATTTTTGGAGGGGATAAAATTTGCAATGTAAATAAAGAAAACATCTAATTAAAAAATGTTTAAAAAAAGAAAAAATGTCTTTTTTCTTTCTTTGTTTGTTTTTGTTTTTATTTGTTTTGTTTTGTTTTGTCTAGTACCAGAGCAGTTTGAATGGATCATATAAATATTTAAAATGACTATTTTAAAAACAGTATTTTAAATTAGGAAACACATCTTTTCATTGCCACTTGAAACAAAGTTTTTCTTTCTGAATGAGTTGGTCTAGTCTTCACATACCCTCCTCTATCTAACAAGTCTTATTAATTTATATTACATTAGAGAAAACTGTGATTAGCCTGTACATGTTCTTATTTACTAAAAATCTAAGTACAATGAACCCCTTTGAATATTTTGTCATCCCGTCTGTGAAGATAGTTCTGTCAATTACTTCATTTAACTATGAATCAATCCCCAATGCCACAGACCAACAAATAGTTTTGAAAATAGTGAATGGATTGTTTAGTCTCAAGGAAAAAATGTAAGGTCAAAGTCAAAGATAAGATTTTTAAGGTGATGGAGAGCTGTGCTGGGGACTAGGTGAGCTGGGTAGTGAGGTCAGAACAGTGAGAAAGGAGTCCCTGTGTGCAGAGCTTCCAGGAAGACGTTCCGTGAGCTCCTTACACATGTCTCCTGAGAATGTCTGCCATTCTCTTTCAATGGAATCACATTCTGGGAACAAAACATACATTTTGTCTCAAGCCAGGTTCTAGAGATCTTTGAGCAAACAAACCATTTATGCCTTGGATATTATAGTCTGAAAATTCTCATTAAAATCAATGGGGCAAAGGGATATTCAAAAGTAGATTTATGAATTTATATTTAAGATCTACTGAATCGGGATCTAAGAATGAAGTAAGAAACTCCCTTTGGAAGCCTTCCCGTGACATCTTTTTAAAAATTGAGAATCACTCAAATAGATGTTGTAGTACTTCTACACTCCTCCTACCCTATGTCCTGAATAAAAACATAGTAAAATGTGTCAGAACAGATTCTCTCAATGTAGTCATTTTGACTTCTTGTTATCTAGACACACTAAAATATCCATCTAAAGCATAGATGTTTAAAAACTAACCTTTCTAACAATGATGTTCATGGTTTCATGGTTTTAGCAAGGACTCTTATTTCCTCCATGAGTCTACAGTGAGACTGTTGTCAGTAGGATGCTTTTGTCCTGGACACCTTGGTCCTTCTCATTAACGGTTTGATTTGCAGTAGATTCACATCTGACTTTAAAGAGACACAAACTTGTTTTGTATAAAAACTACTTGAATCCCTCGGAATCTGACATTTCCAAATCGACTAGACCAGAAGCTTTTCAGAATGGATTTTCATTTAGAAGGCTCTGAAGAAATAATGTGGAACTCCCTATGAATATCACTGTTTCCCTGACATCTTTTTAGGTAGCTATAGAACTGAGACGCTCTGAATAAGCAATCTTAACTAAGAAATTCAGATGTTAGCATCTCAGTTGAATTATGTTAATGTGTTCTAAGGAGAAGCTATAGACTTCTGACCATACATTATAGTTTATCTTCTCCCACACCTACTCCTCACTCCCCACTGTAAACTATAAAAATACCTACATTGTAAGTCTATGGAATTATGGGAGAACAATTCATTACCATTATTTTATTTGATATTGTTTTTGATGATAGGACAGAGGCATAGCTCCATATACTGCTGACAGTCATCTTGAGAGTTTCCGTTGCCCTTAGAAGTCCCCATTCAGGTAAAATCAGGATTTCTTACTTCCAGGAAAAAAAGAAATGAGCCTCTATCAAATATATTTGGAGATTTATTGAGATGTGCTTTTTAACTTCAATGTTAACAGTGAAAGTTAGCTGAAAGATACTCTGGGAAAGAATAAGACATCCAAACATGAGTATAGTTTCTCAAGAGACAGACACAGTTATACTGCTCTATAATTAGAGACATATAATATAACTTTTGAGGTATTCAAAGTTGCTAAGAACACCTCCTCTTTCCTTTCTATCATAATCCAAAACCTGTAGTGTGTAAGATAACTGTAGTTTATAAAGGACAATGTTTATGTTTAAGAAAGAGGTAGAAATGTTCAAGGTTATATAAGATTTGGCCCCAGGAAGCAGAGTTCATGGGCTGTCTTTGACATCTCTGACATCCTTTTCTAACCTCTCATGGCCAGCATTATTGTTGAGCACACAGGCTTTGACAATGTGGCTAAGCCCTTCATTAATATATTTCTTTCATGTAGGACTCCATTTGTTAGCCTTCTGCAGTGTTTAAAAATAATCATTTTATTCAAAAGATTCCTCTCATATTATGCTTTATATTCTTGTTATATGAACTTGCCAACAAATATTTCATTAGGCTTTGGGTGGGTGTTCTCTGACCTTTGATTTGAATATTTCTCTTTCTGGCCTTCTAAATTCCAGAAGGCTTAGAGAAGTGGGTAGTACTTTCCATGGTATGGCAGTGGGTTTTACTGTAGTTCACACAGAAAATCTTGGAATGAGAGTGGGCTTTGGGGTAATAAAGGCAGGCAGACTGTGGGAAGAGAAAGACATGAAAGACACATAGTCACATACTTCCTGGCCCCTGGGTTAGAGTCCTTGCCATGTGGCAACTTTTCAGTGTTCTCCCAAAATCTATTCCTAAGTGTTGGGATAACTCATTGTCAGAGATGATGCAAAAGTAGCTTAGTAGGGGAGGAGACTGTAGCCAGTAGGTAAGCTTCCAGTGGAGGGATTAGACATGAGGCAGAAAAGAATTACCCATGTGATTATTTTTAATATTTCACTGATTAATTTGATGCTTGTTTGTTGTATGTATATACACCATGGCACACATGTGAATGTAAGAGGACGACGTATGGGAGGCAGTTCTGTCAACCATGTGAGTCTCCGGAATTTAACTGAGGTTCTTATACTTGGCCGCATCTACTTTGCTCGCTGAGCCATGTCACTAGGTGTATGTGTTTTCTTTCCAATCCAATATTTATAACTATAATATATTCAAGTACATACAAAATGATCTATGTAAACACATGAATACACATTTCTATGTACACTAAAGTTCAAAATCAGTTCACTGTAATATTAACTGCTACCTGCATTCTTCAGACATTGCATGTTTCCCTCCTGTTTAAGAAGGAATCGGAGCCCAGCAAACACTTGCTGATGGTTTCAAATTCTACTGTCTCAGAATAAAGAATTTGACCAAGGACACATGGATAGTGAGCTGCATAGTTTTTATGTCACCTTGATTAAAGTGGTGTCATCTTGTAAAAGGTAACTTCGGTTGAAGAAGGCCCTCTACCAGGTTATCTGTGTGTAGGATGTTTTCTTGATTGATGATTGATTTGGGAGGGACAAGCTAACTATTGGGTAATGCCCCCTCGGGCAGCTGGTTCTGTGTTATATTAAAAATCAGGCTGAGAAGCAAGCCAGTAAGCTGTAAGAACCCTCTAAGGGTTTTGCTTTAGTTCCTACCTCTAGGTTTCTATCTTGAGTTAATGCCTTTAGTCTGATCAGTGGACTCTATCTACGGAAGCCAAATAAACCCTTTTCTCCTGAAGTTGCTTGTGGTCAGTATCTCCTCATGTCTTATAACTAATCTCAAAACCAGAAATCTATTTTTGTGCTTTCTAATCTGCCGTTGAGGCTTGCCTTCCTTCTGAGTTTTTCATTTGGGCTTTTGTTTCAGTTTACATTTTCTATAGTAATTCAATTTTTTTGTTAAATTCTACTTTCATGTCATGAATTTTTTTCTATTATTTCATTCAACTATTTTTACAGTCTTCACTGAGGCACTTATTCATATTGTTCCTGAGACCGTTGAATATATTCATAATTGCTGTTTTAAATTTCCTTGTCCTGCTTCATATATATACATTCCTTTGTAGTTTGTGCCTATGATTGTGTGTAACATTTTCCTAACTCTTCTCTGCTAATTAGCAGTGGAAAACCCAAAACAAAACAAGGCAAAAAAAAAAACTAAAACAAGCAAACAAAAAGCCAAGCTTTAAGAGGAGAGGCAAGATGATGATTTTCAGACTCTAAACAAATTTAGTTTAGTACCAACATTATGACTGTGATACTGTTGAGTTCTCTAAGCCTAGACTGAAAGAGTCTGAAATTAAATTTTTGAAAAGTAGATCTAACTTTTGCATCAAGCTCCCATTGCAGGATTGATTAGAAATTTTCATATGTCTCCCCTGACCTTTCTTCTCTATTAGGCATGTCGTGACATGGTTTCCTCCATGTGCATACACATGTGCTGACATACACACACATAGAGGAGGTGGAATATGCATGGCCACCAGAATGATTTATTACATATATTTAAAAACTAGAATGCTGGACTCCCCAATTATACCTCCTCCTCATTTCATGGGATTAGTCATGAACAAAGAAAAACATCTTGATTATACTTGTATCTGTTCTGACAACACAGCAACTGAAGCCAAGGTTGTTTTGTTTTTCAGAAACTAAAAATATGCAGAATGCCTGGTAGCACTTTAGTCATTGCTATCAGCTGTTACAAATCCTTTTTTTGTTCATTAAGCCTCCTCTGCCTTTTTTACTCTGTGGCAGATGGGAGGTTCCTGGAAAAAGGAAAATATATTCACTCTGCCAGCTTTTTATTCTTGAAGATTATGCGTGTTCGTGTTTCAGCAAGGCTCCAATGCATAACCTACCAGGCTTCATGTATACAGAGAGCACTTTGGGTTCTTTTGCCTGATAATAACTGAGGTTGGTCAATATATCAAATGCTGGAAAGATGTAGTTCAGTGGTCAGCTTGTGTATCCCTTGTTTTGAATCAAATAATTTCCTACGAATTTTCTATCTTAAAATCAAATGTGTAAAGCTTCTCAGGTTTAGAAATATAGTTGTCTCAACTCAGTGTTCATTATCTATGCTATTTCGAAGTTTGTGATGACTGGGTGTTTGCGGTATGTGGAATATTTATTATTAATTTTTTAGTTTTTTTTGAGTCTGTGAAATTTCCATGTTCCTGTAGGTCTGAACTAGTAAATCTTCAGTTCATCTGGACAATTTTAATTGTAAATTAAAATTCTCTTTGATAAAGATGTTCACTGAGGCTGGGCGGTGGTGGCGCACGCCTTTAATCCCAGCACTTGGGAGGCAGAGGCAGGTGGATTTCTGAGTTCGAGGCCAGCCTGGTCTACAGAGTGAGTTCCAGGACAGCCAGAGCTATACAGAGAAACCCTGTCTCGAAAATACCACCAACAACAACAAAAAAAAAGATGTTCACTGAGGAAAAAGTGAAGATCTTCCTCTTAGGATTCCATCTTCAGAAGGCATTCACAGATATATATTCAAATTGTGCAAAATATAGGTAAAATAAATCAACTTTTAAAGTGCTTGTTCTACACTTGTCATATATTATACCCGCATATAGAGATATATAAAATAAAAACTTTTTATTTTGTATAAAATAAAAATATAAAATAGGCAACAAAGATAAATGTTGCTAGTGATACCAGTGGGAGATAACCAGCTACTCCCAGATTCCTGTGTGTTCATTCATATTTTTGAGTGTTCCTATAATGAAACTATTACTGAGTTGGTTATCAGTATAATGCATTTCTTTTTATTCATGTAGGAAAAATGAAGAAAATATCCTTTTAACACACTGTGAAAAGAATCTCAAGCATTGTTAAAACTTGAAAGCCAGACTCCCAATTATCCTATTAGCTACAAAATATCACTTAGTTTCATACTAGGACAAATAGAAGCAAGAGAGTAAGGCAAATGGAAATAACTGGTCCTAACGTCCATGATTTCTTACCTCTGCCAATCACTGTTGTGGGAAATTAACAACATTTTGGGGCTCCCAAGTGCCTAGGTCCACACCAATAGGCTTAGATTGATGCAGGTGAAGGACCATCCCTGACCAAAGCTTTGGAATAGTTTTCTCAGTATTTCTTTAGCCTTGGTGTTGTTCTCTGACTTCTGAATGCAGCTAGCCAGGCTCCTTGCAAGTGTATAAGGAAATTTGGAGAGATGGGCTTGGAGATGAATAAAAATGGTTTTTAAAATGTATATCCTTTCTCCACCTAGAGCCCTGGGATAAAGGTAGACCAGAGTCAGAAGAGATTTTTAGTTTGGCATGTTTATTAGAATAGGCACATCTGGTTTTTGGTTTGTATTTTTGGTTCAAGTGAAAATGTTATTACTTGATAAACATGATCAAACACCAACAGCTTATTTTCTTTTCCAGCACTTTTATCATATTTTCCCCATAAATACTCTGCTATGTAAAAAATTGTGAGAATGTAAGTTTGAGACTAATGCAGAGCTGCTTGGGCTGTGCCCCAGTATAGGAGAACGCCAGGGCCAATAAGTGGGAGAGGGTGGGGCGGCAGGCATGGGGAGGGGGAGGCAAAAGGGCTTTGTTCTTGTTGTTTTTGTTTGTTTGTTTGTTTGTTTTTTGGAGGGGAACCTGGGAAAGGGAAAATTTACATGTAAATAAAGAAAATATCTAATAAAAAAAAAAAAGCAAATGCATAGTATTGTTAACTGGTTGGCTCTTTAGGCTTTCTAGAAAACACACACCTGCCTCCTCTGCCAGCAGGTCATATCTTACCTTCCCACTTCTCTTAGGGGCTTCCCAATCCTTCTTCCCCATCTAAAGTTGGAATATGAGAAGGAAACAAGTCAAAGATTACCAAAACCAAAACTCTGCCACATTTTGAAGGACACCTATGTAAGAATTACCAGATTGCAGTTTATGCAAACAAGAAGGGCAGCACCAGATTTTCCCTGGTCTCTTAGATGGAAGGGAAATCTGCATAGCTTACAGGTACTGATGGGTTTTCCAGGGCTCAGAAAGTGAGAGAGAAGGTATCAATCATTCTCTAAACTAAGAAACAGGCCTGGTGGTAACCCTCCCTCAGTCTTCAGTACAGCTCCCCCAAGTTAAATGCCACTCTTCTGAAAGTTAGTTGTTTGGACTTTAAGACACCACTTAAGGGTCTTCATATGGAGGTCAGTTAATCACACCCTCTGTCTATCAGAACCCAGGCCACTGAAGAAAACAGGCATATTCTGAATGTGACTAAATCTACTGCCTAACTTCCTGAGTTTCATTCTTCTGCTGTTCTAGCTTTGTTGTTTAATTTTGTTGTGAGTTTACTGGTAGTTTTTCTTTATTCTCTATACTTTCTTTGCTGTCACTCAAAATCCTCCACAAAAGTTCCCATCACACTCTTTATTTACACACTGCCTTTTGGGAACAAAGCTTTTTTCTTCCTGTCACAATTCTGTAATTGGTATGTGAATTACAACTGCAGGCTGGGCATGGTGTCTCAGACCTTTCTGTGAGCTCAAGGCGAACTTGATCTACAGAGAGACTTCCAGGATGACTGGTGCTACACAGAAAAACCTTTACTGAAAGAACAACAAAAAAAAAAAAACAATAACAACAACAAAAATATACAACTTCTACAGGACCTGCTCCCATAGCAGAGTACCCATGTCCAGAGGATAAAGGTCTCATTCCCTGACTTCACTAGCAGTTGGTGAGCCAGCATGACCAGCTTTCATATTGTTCTGAGATGTTCTGATCTCTGGAACAGAGGCTCACCTCCCTACTTATTGAATATAACGCAGCAAATATAATATGGAAAAAGAATGAGAAACTTCATTTTATATTTTCTAAGACTCTTATAAAGGAAGAAATAGTTTTTCTGACCATGTTGACCTAGAACAGCACACAAAGCCACAGTCACATGTCATCTGTCCATGCTCACATTTTGTTCTCAACACTTTTTGTGAGTTATTGCTTTTAACACCTCACTGTTTCCAGTAAATGGTCGTACATCTAGTCATCTTAGGCACACATAAGTTTCTCTGCATCAGGGCATGAATGGGTAACAGAGAGAAATAGGGGACATGGGTATAAACTCAAACCAAGCATACAGCTTAATTTCTAAGTTAATTATATCAGGAATCCAAATTTAAGTAAGACTGATTACATTTTTTTTATCATCAAGGATTAACAAATTCTGAACAAATTTGAATACACAGAATGACGCATAAAGTTTCAGCTAACCCTTACAGTTAGTCTTTACAACAGTAGGCAGCAGCCAGGTTGTTAGAACGGTTTCTTAACCCCAAAGTGTCATGGTGTTTTGTTGACAAAACAAAACATGCTACTAAATTTGTTTTAGCAAATTTACCATCAGTTTGGCTGGTCCATTTGTCACTCGTACCTGTGTACAGCCTGATTGGTTACTATTCAACTGTATTTGGCTTGAGGCTTTCTTTCATTGTTTGCCCTGAGTGAGACGTTTGAGTACAATAAACAGATAAACAAATTTGCATTAGCCTCAGTAATAGACGAACATCATGACATCTATTTACATTCATAATAATAGTTTAGGAATATGAATACCGAGTCTTCATTTCTCTGGACATTAGGTTCTAGCCAATGTGTTTCAGATTGTGGCAGTAGTTACAGGCTCTATGTCCTTGTCTACTACCTAGAGGCAAGAGAAAGTCTTTTCTTGAAACTCTTTCAGAAAGTAAACAGAAGCCAGGTAGTGGTGGTGCACGCCTTTAATCCCAGCACTTGGAAGGCAGAGGCAGGATTTCTGAGTTCAAGGCCAGCCTGGTCTACAGAGTGAGTTCCAGGACAGCCAGGGCTATACAGAGAAACCCTGTCTTGAAAAAAAAAAAGAAAAGAAAGAAAGAAAGGAAGGAAGGAAGGAAGGAAGGAAGGAAGGAAGGAAGGAAG
>JADRCD010175819.1:0-21582 GCA_019843815.1 Montemys delectorum | reverse complement strand
CACACACACACACACACACACACACACACACACACACACACACACACCCCTCACACACATACACCCCTCTACCTCTTCAGCCAGTCATCTTTTACCTAGGGGAGTTGGACTTGAACCCATTTCTCCTTGTGAAACATGGGTGTGGCTCTGTGCTCCTGTCATTTGGAGTTTCTTCCAGTGACCTGAGGATATAGATGGCCTATTGATCCCGATACTACACTGTAGTTTTTAATTTTTCTCAACCCTGATTTTAATAATGGCTCTTAAATGATTTAACCTCCCTTCTAGCCCATCACCCATCAGAGTAGTAGAAAAGAAAGGTTATTAGGATATGGGGAGAGTGAACTTGTTCAGAAATTGTCCTTTGGAGCAAATCCCATCCATGTTGTCAGGAAATTAGCAGGTCAGCACTGGTAGCTGAATCCACTTGCAAACTTCATGAATATACCAACAGTCCAGTTTGGTAGTATCGGGATAGCAGTAGTGGTGGCAACTCCTAGTAAGGAACAGCTAGGCCTCAGCCGGATCAGCAGGAGGGACCAGGACTGGCAGGGCCGCCAGGGGTTTTTTGCTGTGCCTCTTTAAATGAATCGAAGATCAGTGAAGATGCTAGACCAAGAAGTGTTGCAAAGCTAGCTCTATAAGCAAGCCCCTCTCACAGTCCACTCAGTCCTATATACACTCCCTCCAAACGTCATGTGTCCTCCGAGGGTCTTGCTTCAGCACGAGAGTCTGTCTTAGCAAAACTCCCTGTGACTCTGTCTCTGTGACATCACTCTGCCAATTGGCCCAAGTTTGAAGAAGTGCCAAAAAGCCACCAGAACACCACCAGAAGTTATTTGGTGCATTTCTCTGCATGGCATCATGACAAATGGAACTCAACAACACGTGTAAGGCAAATCAATACATGCATTACATGTTCTTAGTGAGGAGTCCTTTATCATGTGTCCTTTTATGTGCTTGTTTTAGCAAAACATCCTTTCATTCATATCCGCTTCAGGAAAACACACTTTTGAGTGTTTGTGCCAGGAAAACACTGTCCAACACAACTGATTTTCCCAAGAACCTTTAAATTCCCACTTCGCTACACAGTTCTGAGTTTCTACCTGCATTAGACTTCGTGGCAGAGCTCATGAGGAAAGCCTGTCTAACTGTGCTGTGCCGTGGCCGCAGGTCTCATGCTAGGTTTCATTTTATTTATTTTCTGTTAAAACTTAGTGTTCAAAGATGGGCCAGTTTCAGATAATGTTTCTTACCCTCCATGTCCAGGCATTTAAATACAACCAGAGACTTCTTGTTGTGTCACGTTATAAAATCATCATCATCGTGGACTGGGGCTGTGGCTCAGTGGCGGGGTGCTATTCCTCACTGCACGTGGCCTTGGCTTCCATTTCCAGCTCTGTCCAACAGAAAACAGAATAGCTTCTTTGGACAGGTGGGCAGAGTGGACACTCCCAGACCAGTGCAATGTTGTGTCATCTCTTCCAGACTGTACGTTTCATATGGTGGTGTTCCTAATGTAGGCATCATTTTTCTATTTTCTTTTCTTTTTCCATTCCCAAGGAACCTCACACCAGTTACTCAGCTCTATGTGAGTGTGGACGCTAGCACCAAAGACAGCCTGAAGAAGATCGACCGCCCTCTCTTCAAGGATTTCTGGCAGCGCTTCCTAGACAGTTTGAAAGCCTTATCTGCAAAGGTAAGAATTGTAATGTTATCCCAAAAATAAGTAAATAAGAATGAACTTCATTTTTCTTTAAATACAGAAAGATTAAATCGTTTATTTTTTCTTTTAATTTTTTTTTTTTTTAAAGATTTCTGTGTGTGAGTGTTTTGCCTGTATGTGTACTGTGTGCATGCCTACTACCTCAGGGGGGCAGAAGACTTGGCTATGTGGGTAGTAGAAACTGAACCCCGGTCCTCTGCAAGACCAACCAGTGCTCCAGGTCATTGAGACCTCTCTTCAGAGGCCAGAGGAGGGCACAGAGCTGGAGATAACAGGCAGTTGTGAACCTCCCTATGTGGATGCTGGAAGCCATACTGGTGTCTTGTGCAAGAGCAGCAGGTGCTGTTAACCTCTGAGCCATCTCCTGTTCCATATCTTCAGGGTTTCTTTTGTTTTGAGACAGGGTTTCTCTGTGTAGCCCTAGCTGTCCTGGAACTCTCTCTGTAGACCAGGCTGGTCTTGAATTCAGAGATCTGCCTGCCTCTGCCTCCCAAGTGCTGGGATTAGAGGCGTGCTCCATCACTACCTAGCCCCAAATTCTGTTTTTTTTTTTCAAGTGTATTTTTTATTATTGAGTGTGGGTGGCGAGCAGAGCGTGGCACATATGTATGTACATATCATGTGTGAGAACAACATTTGGGATTGGTTTTCTCCTTCCACTTTGTTGAGGAAGAATTTCTCTTATTGCTTTTGCTATCTGGTAGTCCATGCTAGCTTACCCCCATGTTTACGGCGATTCTCCTGTCTCCACCTCTTGTATTGGAGGAGTGCTGGGATTGTCATGGGGTTCTGGGACTGAGGTCACTGTGTTATTCATGTCAGGTGATTTTACCCATGAAGCCCTCTCCCTGGCTTTCTGGGTTGCTTACTTTCTGGTTTAGAAAATCTTCAGATTTTTGAGGAGCAAGGAGCATTTCTTATGCAGTTATGCCTTACCGGGTTTCTCTTGAGTGTGTTGGCTTTCTGTCCTTTTTGGTGTCATCACTGGCTATGTGTTTAAAGAGAGGAACATCTCCACAAGGTTCATAGTACAGTGTGCTAGGTAGCAGCATGCAGCGTGCCTACCTGGGATGTCATCAGATAATCGAGGTTTAAGTATAAAGTTAATTTCCAGAAATTTCAAGAATCAAGCATGTGAGATCAGAAGTAACTGAGTGTAAGTGTGAGCTCACAAGTAACTAAGTATGAGCTCAGAAGTAACTGAGTGTGCACGTGAGCCTACAAGTAACTGAGTGTGAGCTCACAAGTACCTGTGTCAGCATGTGAGTAATGTATAAGAACTATTTGAAAGTTAGAGCACCTGAACTGAATGTCTTGGGCTGGGGAAGTAGTTCAGCGGTTCAAAGCCTAGGCTTGCTCTTAGAGAGGATGTGAGTTAGTTCCCAGCATCTGTGTCAGGAGGCTCATAACCACTGTAACTCTAGTTATAGGAGATCTGATTCTCTCTCCTGGTTCCTACGACCACATGTACTTGTATGTGCACACACATACACAGAGTCATACTTTATTTACATACATGTAAATAAATAATAAAACAAATCTTTAAAAAGAGTTGTAATGTCTTCTTGGCAATAGTTGGCCCTGTGTGTGCTCCTTTTCCTGTTCTCACTGTGCCTGTGTGTGCTCCTTTTCCTGTTCTCACTGTGCCTGTGTGTGCTCCTTTTCTGTTCTCACTGTGCCTGTGTGTGCTCCTTTTCTGTTCTCACTGTGCCTGTGTGTGCTCCTTTTCTGTTCTCACTGTGCCTGTGTGTGCTCCTTTTCCTGTTCTCACTGTGCCTGTGTGTGCTCCTTTTCCTGTTCTCACTGTGGTACTTGGGAACTCAAGCTAAGACCATATCCATGCTCGGCGCGTCCTTGGCACTGCATTTTAGTTTTCAGGGAAACACAGAGAGACCCTGTCTTTACAAAACAAACAAAACCACCACCACCACCACAACAAAAAAATACCACAGCCTCCAAACCCAAAAGCAAACAGAAAACTGTGTGGCTTGGTGGCCTGATATCCTGGAGCTATGTTACTTACTTGTTAAGGGGCTGCTTTTGATATGAATGGAGTGTTCTAGGGTAGTTAATATTTGTGTTTGTTGTGCGTTCGTTTAGGTATAGATGTGTGTGCAGGTCAGAGCTCAGCCTTAGGCTGGTGAGATGGCTCAGCCGGTAAGAGAACCATTTGCTCTTCCGAAGATTGTGAGTTCAAATCCCAGCAACCACATGGTGACTCACAACCACCCATAAGGAAATAAAAAACAAAAACAAAAAACAGAGCTCAGCCTTAGGTGTCATTCCTCCGGTACCATCCACCTTATTTTGCGACAGTGTCTCAGTGGCCTGAGATTCTGACTAATTTAGGGTGTCTGGCCAGTGAGCCTAGCTCTGCCTCTGTAATACTAGAGTTACAAGCACGTATCGTCACAGCTAGCTTGTGGGTGCAGGTTCTAGGACCACACTCAGGTCTTCCTGCTTGTAGAAACGTTTTAAGGACTTCAGGCTTCTTTCCAACCTTGTGTCTACTATTTAAACAAGACAGTGTTTGCACATGGCCCATAATTCACACTTAAAGAAACATATAATAGTTGACCTTCCCTTCTCTGACTGAAAGTGTTACAAACTGAATATTGAAATTGGGGGTGAATAAAGAGAATCATAAAGAAGCAAATAAAGAAATTATATATATATTAATTTTTTATTTTTTATTTTTTTATTTTTTGAGACAGAGTTTCTCTTTGTAGCTCTAGCTGTACTGGAATTTGTTCTGTAGACTAGGCAGCCTCGAACTCAAAGTTCTGCCTGCTTCTGCCTTCCAAATGCTGGGATTTAAGATGTGCACCACCATGGCCTAACTGTAATATTTAAAAAAATATTTTTGTGTGTGTATGTGTGCACACACACACACAGAAACCAGGAGAGGTCATCAGATCTGCTGGAGCTGGAATTAAAGGCGGTTATGAGCTGCCTGACACCGGGTGCTGGGAACTGAACTCAGGTCCTCTGCAAGTACTCTTAACCACTTAGCCACATCTCTAGCCTCATGATGGATAATCCTGGGTGTCAGCTTGATAGGATTGAGAGACTCTCAAGAGAAGAAGGAAGAGTTAAAATGCCGTGCAGTGCTGGCTGGCTTAGTGAGGGCTCTAACCTAACAGAAGGGCTCCTCTCTTGGTGATGGCCTTGGTGGTTATGAGACACAAAAGGCAGGCCCTGTTTGGAGGAATTAGGCCTAGGATATGAGCTCTTGGGACTCTGTCTTGCTCAGCCTTCTTTGTGTGTGCATTTCCCCCCCTCTCTCTGTCTCGTTCTGTGTCTCTCTCTGTCTCCGTCTATCTCTGTCTGTCTCTGTGCTCCCAGTCAGCTCTGAGATCACCTCCTCCCATTCACACCTCTCCCACCCAGGCTACTTAGTGAGACTTTGTCTCCAAACAAAGTAGCCTCCCAACTGAAGCAAGCCCCACCGTGAGCAAGCCAAATTCTGTGATTGTTATTTGTCTCTGAAAGTTTGCTGAAGTTTTATGATGGTTGTTTTTGTAGCACTGCAAAATTGATTCCAGAAATTTCTACATCTCTATGAGCCAGATGACTATAAATACACAGAACAGAGGGTGACTTTCAGGAAACAATGTTTTTCTTTTTTGGTTTGTAAACTGTCTTTTTCTCAAAGCTAGTTGTATATTGAGGTCAGCTCCGAGAAGATTGGGGCTTGAACAGCAGTGACAACTTGGCAACTATCTAAAAATGAGAAATATTTTTCAAGATCTGTCTATCCACAAGGTAATAGAGTTTTATATGTACCTCCTTTGACTTTTGGCTCACATACCATATAAAGAGTATTAGCATCCACATATCTTCCAAATGCCTTCCAAATCCAGGTGACTCCCTGCAGATCCCCTGCCCGGAGGTTGTTGGTTTTCCAGTGGAGCATGAGTTTAATATCCAAACGACTTTGCATACAGATCTTTCAGCCCGGTGTTTTAAATAGATGTTTGCAAGGACAAAATTTATGTTGATTTTCTGCAAACTGTGTGCAGGAAGTGAGTGGCATCGCAGATTCAGTTGACAGACCACCAGAGTCAGTGGAATTTGGTGTGGCCGGAGGACTAGGCATCACCATACACGAGACTTCTTGGTTGGTGCTGCACAGAGGCTGCGTTTCTCTGCCAAGCAGTTGCTGCTGACCTTTATTTTTGATGTTAGGCCTGGAAGTGTTGTTTTCCATGTACAGATCTATGCCAGAGTTACTTCATGTAGGAATCTCATCTCAGTGCTAAGAAATTCTTCAGAAAACTTTAGTTGATATATGACCCATTTTAATTTTTCCAATTGATTGTCTGGGTCTCATGTAATGAAGGCCGGCCTTGGACACACTGACCCTCACAAACTTGGGTTTGGGGTGGATGTATTGCTGTAATCAGTGTGTGTGTGTGTGTGTGTGTGTGTGTGTGTGTGTGTGTGTAAGTGTAGTGCTTTTTATCCAAATTGTTTTTCTTTTGATAGATTTATGTTCTATTAGTTCCTGGTAAAAATGGGCTGCTGCCTTCTAACATTTATAGATTTTTTTTTTCCCTATGTTTTTTTGTTTGTTTGTTTTTGTTTTTCTTGATGCTGGAGATTGAACTCAGGACCTCACTATGCAGAGCATGCGTTCTGCCACTGAGCTATTCCTCTGGCTCCACTTGATGCCCTGTCAGAGCTGTATGAAACTCTGCACACCATAAACAAACACTCATACCCCAACCCCACAGACTGCCCCTTCACCCAGCGAGTGCTTACTGAGTGCATACCTGGTAAGGGCAGTCCTTGGCAGCAATAGACAAGCAGTGGAGGGCCCTGTCCTCTGGCAGCACAGACAGGGGCAGAGGATCATTTGGAGGTAGTATACTATCTGGCGTGGCTTCTTATTGGCAAGACCAAAAAAGCACCGACAAGCAAAGTTCCAAGCCCTTGCATTTCAGAAAGTCTTCTTACAAATAATTTAAAACAATTATTTATGTGTGTGTCCTTGTGTGGATGTATGTCACATGAATGCAGGTGTCTGAGGAGTCCAGAAGAGGGTGTCGGGCTCCCTGGAGCTGGAGTGACAGGCAGTTGAGAGCTGCCTTGTGCACACGTTGGGAATCAAACTCTGGTTTTCTGGGAAAGCAGCAAGAGCTCTCAATCATCGATAAGGCTAACAGAACTGAAGCCACGGTTATAGATATTTATAAAACAGTGAGAATAAGCACCCTGCGTAGCTAGCCAGATCCAGACCTAAGCTGACTGTGCCACTGGCGTTCAGGTTAGCTGCAGGGCCGGATTCCACACAGACAATATGTGTGAGATAATGCTCCTGTGTGGATGAGCCAGGGGCTTCGTGTATGGTCTCCAGTTCCTTCTTTTCTTCCTTGGCATTGCTGAATCCAGCACCTTTTAAAGATGTATTGTTTTTAATTATCTATGTGTCTGTCTGTACGTTGGTATGTGTGTGACACTGTAGTGTCTGCAGAGGCCAGAAAAGAGCGTCAGAGCCCCTGGAACTGGAGTTATAGGTGGTGGTGAGCTGCCTCTCATGGGTGCTGGGAGGTGACCTTGGGTCACCTGCAAAAGTAACTACACTTTTAATTGCCAAGCTCTCTTTTCAGGCCCCTGGTGATTTATATAACTCTTCCATGGGTATCTTTTTGGCTAGACTCAGTTCCTTAGCCACATTCTATTTGAGGGAGCTAGGAAAATGTGCCCTTTTAGCTGGGTGGCTTGCTGTGTGCAGCCCGTAGCTCAAGCAGACTGCTTAGAAGGAAGGAGGCTTGGAGGCTGAGGGTGGTTTGCTATTTATCACTAGGGAATTAGTAAGCAACAGCCGTGAGGGCAGGGGAGCCAAGAGCTAGGGACATGAGGAAGGAGAGTTGATAGAGAGGTGCTGTTGGTAAAGCCTGTTGAGCAAGTGTGAGGGCTAAGTGCAGATCCCCAGCGCCACATAAGATCTAGGCACAGTGGCATGTTCTTAGAATCCCAGCACTGGGGAAATGGATATGGGTGGATCCCTGGGGCTCAGTGGCCAGCCAGTTTAGCTCACTTGCAGAACTCCAGGCCATCCTATTGAGAGGTCTGTCTCAAAAAATACAGTGTGTGGCTTTCATGGGCGCTAGCCTCATGTGCACAAGCCCCCTCTTCCAACCCAAGGTAGACAGCACCGGAGAAATGACCCCCCCCCCCCCCCCCAAGGACATTCTCTAGCCTCTGCTTTCATGTATACTGATGAGCATACACATGTACATGTGTGTACACACAAAGTTGCATATGCATCTGTATGCTGATTTCTACCCCCCTACACACAAAAGAAATAATCAAAAGGAAAGAGGGAATTAATTCATTTACGGGGGAAAGAAGAAGCTTAAATATTGGAAATACACAAGGTTGTTACTGAAAATACTAATTTTTATTTTATATGTATGAGTGTTTACCTGTATATCTGTGCACTATGTGCATGCAGTGCCCAAAGAGACCAGAAAGTGTCAGATCATCTGGAACAGGAGTTCCCAAGTGGGTGTTGGGCATCAAACCTGGGTCCTCTGTAATTGCAGCAAACTGCTAAGCCATCTCTTCATTCATTGATTCATTGATTCATTGATTCATTCATTCATTCATTCGTGTATTAAGATGTGGTCTGACCATATAGCCCTGGTTGGCTTGGAACTGGCTTTATTGACCAGGCTGGCTTCAAACTTAGTGGAGATCACCTGCCTCCAAGTGTTGGGATTAAAGATATATGTCATCATGTTTATTTTTGGCTTTGTTTTGTTGTTTTTGTTTGTTTTTTTAAAGGCAGGGCCTCTTGTAGCCCAGGCTAGCCTCAAACTCAGTCTGTAACCATGAATGACCTTGAGTTTCTGATCCTCCTTCCTCTACTAATCCTGTCCTGATGTTCGTCAATGATGGACTGTGACTTCCAAATTTAAGCCGAATAAATCCTTTCCTGTTCCTTTCTGACCAAAAGTTGCTTTTGGTTTGGGTATTTCCTCACACCAAAGAACAAAACAGGATCCTAAGCACGAGGCAGTGATGTTGATGATTCAGCTTAGCCAAGAGATACCTGGAAAGGGAATAGGTGAAAGTCCTCCACCTGGCAAGAGGAGAGAATTTCTACCTGTGTAGCTCAGAGAAGGGAACCAGAATTTTGCTCTCATGGTGCAAAAGTTAACACCTCAGTGTGTGCTTAAAGGCAGAGAAGGCGCTGGGTGTGTGTGTGTAGACACAGGAGAGCTCGCTCGCACAGTTGCAGGTCTGTGCTGTGAGGGTCTCTGGTGCTGCCTGGGCACCAAGAAGTGAATTATGCTAGCATAAGGGGTGTGGGCTGTGCCCCGAGGCAGGCCTTTCATGATCTCAGCGATGCTGGCCACTGACGGGTAGTTCCAGGAGCCCGTGGCCCTTCACCACTACACTGGCCATTAAAAAACTTGTCTTTGTTTTGTTTTGTTTTTGTTTTTGTTTTTGTTTTTTTACATTTATTGTGTGTGTGAGAGTCTGAGTATGTTTGTGTTTGTATGTGAGAGTGTGTGTGTGAGTACGCATGTATGTCTTCACTTGTTTGGGGTGCAGAGAACAACTTGAGTTGGTTCTCTCTTTCCACCATGTAGACTGTACTCAGATGGCGAGGCTTGGCAGCAAGCGCCTTTTCCCCTGAGGCTGTCCTGTTGGCCTTGGTGGTTTTTTTTCTTTGCTGATGAGCTCTCTTCAAACCCTTTAATTCCTTTGCAAGTGAGATCCTTCAAGGCTGCTCATCTCCAAGCCTGTTTTAAACTTTGAGCCCAGCCATCCCCATTTTGGAGATTAGAATCGAACTCCCTTATGAGAATCATCATGTTTGATTTATTAAAAGCAGCGTTAAGGGGAAAGGGAAATTAAAAAGAATGATCAGGAGCTAATTTCTTTGGCTGGTTGAAGCCAGAAGGAAGGAAGCACTTTCTCAAATTGACATCTGAAAAAGCATTATTAGCGCTTTCGGGAAATGAAGATCCTGGAGACCATTTGGGGGTCTGTTTGATTTATGGCGATTTAAAGATAACTTGCACCTCTGCTGAGGGCCTGCAAGAAGGCACCGCGTGTGGGAAAAAGTCATTCGCCTTCACGGGAATAAAAGAATGACTCCATTAGTCCTTGAGGTACTGGGTTGGAATAAATACCATTTATATCCAGCTATTTGTTCTGTTCCTAAATCTAGCCTCGCAGTGGGGAGAAGTGGATTGTAGCTGGGACCAGTCAGAAATGTTCAGTTTCACATAAAGAGCAGCCTTTGGAGTTTATGTGGTCCTGGGGATGGAAGGCAGGGGCTTTGTGCATGTGCTTCCTCCTGTGTCCCCTGAGCTGCAGCCCTGGCCCTCCCATGGTTACAACCTCTGCAGCCTCTGAGCCTCTCCTTCCCCCAGGGTTGAGGCTGGGTTTGCTTTTGTTTCCCATTCTCTGAGGATAGAAGGGCTGGGGTTAGAAATGGAGGCAACAGGAGTCTATCTGATTGTTCGGAACCTCATAATCTCATAATCTCCAGAAAGAACTCTAGTCTATGAATCGGCACCTGGCCCCCAGTTAGGGGTGGGGGTGGGGTTGGTGTTTGTTGTGGTGGTTAACTATTCAATGTATAGGGGCTACATTTCTGTTTTTGAAGGTACAATTGTATCATGCTGTACATATTTTTGATAGATTTTATATGTGTACTTGTGTGCATGTAAAAATATTTATTTAATTTTTGTGCTGAGTTTGCAACTCAAGTCTTTGTGCATGTCTGATGTATGCTCTACCACTGAGCCACACCCCCAGCCCCATACTGGGGGATTCTAGGCAGAGGGTCTACCACTGAGCCACACCCCCAGCCCCTCACTGGAGGATTCTAGGCAGATGCCAACCATAAACCATCCCCTAGCCCCCTCATTGGGGGATTCTACTAAAAGATTCTACTGCTGAGCCATTCCTAACAATATGTTTTAAAGACCCTCTTGTTGCTATGCTGCTAATTTTTCTTTTCTTTTTATTTTTTACCATGCCTGTCTCCATTATATGTTTGTTTTAGGCAGGGTTTCTAGATGTATGCCCTTCTGTTGTTATTTGAACACTGGAGTCATAGGCACTTGCTACCATGTCTGGGTTCATTTACTTTTTAATCTTAGTTTTCTTTGACCACAGTTACCCCGTTATAGAGCTATGTTGGCCTCCCATCGAGAGGTCAGGTGAGAGAACCCTGGAATTGTGGTATGTCCATCTTGACGCAATGCTAGTTTTGTTCCCAGGTGTTCCCCCCCCCCCCCCCCCCCCCCCCCCACTGAATCATGCAGCCGTCTCATTGTGTCTTTATTCAATGCTACTTAGTATCCCTTCCTTCTCTCCTTTTTTCCCTCATCTGTTTCAGTGGAGCAGCTCAGGAAGAAGATCTGTAGCATCCTTTGCCTAGTAGTCCACCCTCCTCGTTGTTTAGTAAGGAATTCCCCATAGGAAAGCAATCTGAATGAAAGGCACGGATCACAGGCATGCCCGTGAGGCTAGAGTGCTCTCTGCTTTTCCTCTCGGAGACTCAGTTTGCTATCACTTCTGATTCATCTTGGAAAGCCAGACTCAACAGTCTGTACCCACAGACGCAGCTCAGTATAAGCTTATAAAGCCTATACGGCTCACTTCAAGGGCGGAGTCATTCTCTAATAAGTATCAGTTTTAAACTTGTGTGTGCGTGCATGTGCATGTGTGAGTGCGATGTCTGCAGAGGCCAGAAGGGGGTGCTACATCCTTTGGAGCTGGAATTACATGTGCTTGTGAGCTTGTGGGTGCTTGAAGTTGAACTTGGATCCTCTGCCAGAGCAGGGTGTGCTTTTAACTGCTGAGCCATCAATCCAGCCCCCTCGTAAAAGTTTTATTTAATTACTTAGTATTATTGTTATATTCTTTGTAGTTGAGTGCCTCAGACACATGGACAAGTCCAAGGACAACCTTGGACAGCTGGTTCTTTGCTTTTATGTTTGGCAGGTGTGTTTAACTGCTGAGCCATCTCCCGGCCCTGTCCTTTCTCTTGCAGGTTCAGCTTGCTGTCATTTCTGATTTTACTTTAAAACACCAGACAAACCTCACTGATAAATGTTCCAGAGAGGGAACATGAGAAGCTTCACTCTTGGGCCCAGTTGTCTTTAATCAGTCTTTTAGTTTTGAGATCCAGTCTTAAGCACAGGGACATTTATTGACTTAAAGAATCTAAGCATTTTGAAACTCTAAAATCTTGTGATTAAACAATCAAGTCCCACAAAGGGGGTCACTTTCTTAGTATTTGGAACTCCGACACTGGGGTTAGCTTAAGCAATAGTTCTGGAATGTAGTTCTGCTGTTGAGTTCATTGGCTTCTCTGAGGTCCCTCACCCCTGTGTTCCACGGACCTTGGGTTCGGCTGCTTCCTGTCCATATGAGTTTTCTGCGGGAATGATGGATGGGATGTGTCTCTGGGAATACTGCCAGGGGGTTGGTTTTTCTGTCCATGTCTTCAAACACAGACGTGTAAGTGATGGCAGCTGACTGTGCATCTGAGCTAGGCTACACCACGAGAGCGTCTGCTTATTGATTTTGGTGACATTGTTCTCTGACCTCTATATGGTGCTCTGTGCTCAGGGACCCACTCTGTCACCTCATGGCCGTGTTCTTTAGTCACGAGAGCCCACACCCACCCGTTACTACATCTATTACAAATTGAATATGAATATGAAAATCACTGCCTGTCATTAAACATTCCTTTACGACAGGTTTTTCCAAGGTGTTGGTGGGAACGAAAGTCTAATAAAACAAACTCAGCTTGGCTCCCGCTCCCTTTCCTAGAACCCTGCTCTTATAGCTCACATAGCATGTTAATTCAGCAGGACCTGGGAGACAAGCCTTTGGAGGGAGTTTCTTGATTTAGGTTAATTGCAGTAGGAAGACCCACTCCAAAGGAAGGGTGCACTGTTCCCTAGGCCAGGTTTGGAGTGAGCAGAAGGGAGGAAGTGGGCTGAGAGTGAGCATCTGAGCATGCGTTGCTCACTCCTGTTTGACTGGATGTAGTGTGGCTGGCTGCCTCTTGCTCCTGCTGCCTCACCTTCCCCACCATAATGGACTGTACCCTTGAACTGTAAGCCCAGACGAGCCCTTCCTTAGGCTGCTTGATCAGGGGATTCTATCACAGCTATAGGATGAGAAATGAGCCCACACGTCTGCACTGAGCTCCGCTTTCCCTAGGAACGCCTCAGCCATGCTGAGCTTCACAGACACCACCTGAAATACCGCTGTAGGTGTGTTGGATCAGTGGCCACACCATACATCAGTGGGCTGTTGCTGGGTGCCGAACATCTTGAGACTCTGTGATATCTCAGCATGCTGGAAGGGCTCCAGTGGCTAGTCTCACTCCTCAGCATTTGTCTGCGAGCTTTATCATTCCCATAGGCTAAATTTTTAGAAATGCAATTACCAGATCAACAGAATTTGATATTTTCTAGAATCCTAATCATGTTGCCGTGCTAATTGCCAAAATGTCTGTGCTGAATCACAGGCCCACCATGAGGGAATGAGTGTGCCTGTCTAGGAAGCCCTGAGCATTGCTATTTAAAAGAAACAACCTGTGCCAATTTGATAATCCAAAATGGTGCCTCATTACTGCTTCAATTTGCATCCCTTTGATTACTAGTAAGTCGGTGCCGTATTTTAGGAGATTGTTTTTTTCTTGTTTTGACACCACCTCAACTAGTTTGTCTTGAATTGCAACTGTCAAGATAAATCACTGGAATTAAGAGAGCTGTAGGCCTGGCCTGTAATAACCTCACCTGGAATGTGCAGCCTAATTAGAAGCAGCAGAATTCCAACATGTAATTGTATAGGTTTCAACATTTCATTATGACGACCTAAGGCGCCAGAAAGAGCAGGGGATACCGCAGCATGGAGTCAGCCTTTGCTCTGACTCCTGACAGAATTGTAAGTTAACTGCTTGATCCGCTTCTCACTGAGACAGTGGAGGGGTCAAGTGCAATAGTTTATTTTATTAAAAGGTCTTTTTTTCCATTCATTAATTTATCTCTCTCTGTATTTGTGTGTGGGTGTGGGCCTGCCAAGGCATGCTCTGGAAACCAGATGACAACGTGTAAGAGTCTCTTCTCTCTTTTAAACATGGGGGTTCCAGGACTTGAACTCTGGGTCTCAGGCTTGGTAGCAAGCACTTTTACCCCCTGAACCATCTCACTGGAATAAAACTCTTTCATCTATGAGTATTTATATATATATAACACCTAAAGGCTTACAGACTTGAACATTGGAAAGATGGCTGGCAGGACCCTGGGCAGTCATACCGCCTGTAACTGCAGCCTTGGGAGCCAGCGCCATCTTCTGGCCTCCCTGGGTGCCTGCACTCATGTATACACTCCACCCAGATGCAGACACTGTTTTGTTTCTATGCTGTGTATACGCCAGCACGCTCTGTAATCCACATGTTCAGACCCTGTTCTTCCTAGAGTAGATTTGCCTCAGTCTGCTCTGTGTAACTTTCAGCTTCTTCTTACCACTCACAAAATATGCTTTCAAGAGGCAAGTTGGATCACAGCGATTTCCTTCCTGGTCCGTGTTGTGTGCTCCCGGCCAGCCAAGACTACATAATGAGATTCTGTCTCGAATGAACAGACAAGCACTTTTTAAGTTACAAGAGCTGAGTTCTGGGATAGGGCCATGTGTGCTGAGTGTAGGCAGAAGTTGCGTCCTTGCGTGCAGGGGGAGCTGAAGAGTTGGCACCACCACGCAACTCCAGCCCCTGGGATGGGAAGACACGAGCCCAAGGTCTTCTAGAGAGTCAAGTACGCATGCGCACACGCAGAGGCACAGTGAAGGGATTGTGGGGAGGCGGTGCTCTCGGAAAGGAGAAAACATAGCTTTATAAATTCACAAAGCCCGGACTGTCATAGTGAAAGCTGAGTCCAGATCGAGTCCTGCTGAAGGCCTTGACGTTTGTTGAGGTGGTATTGCACTTTGCCTAATTGGACTTCACGGTCTCTGTTCTCAGTTACAAGACCCTGTGATTGTTCAGACATAAAATCCATTTTTAGTTCAAGGCTATAAGGAGAACAAGTGGCGGACCATTCAACCTTTGGGCCAGAATGTATTGATCCTTGCATTAGAGTATTGACCCACATTTGTATCAGTGTGTGTGTGACAGGGTCTCATATAGCCCAGACTGGCCTTGAATTCACCCTGTGGCCCAGCCCAGGTTTGGATTTGAGAGCTCTTCTTCAGACTTCCAGGTGCGGGAGTTGCCATTTCTTAAATGGTATTTTACAGTTCCTTTTTAGGGGTCATTCATGTGCTTTGTGATTTTTGTTTTTTATAAATATATAGTGTTGGGTGCTATTGGTAAATAATACTTAATTTTTTTTTAATTTTCAAAAATTATTATAGATAATGTAGGAATTAGTTTTTTTGGATACTTATATGACAGTCTTTTAAAATGATTAATTCTTTATAAATTTATTAGCAATTATTCTATTAATTATATTATATTATTTTATTAACCATATTAATTAATTATAATAAGAATTACTTTATTCTAAAATGATTAATTCCTTAAATCAAATCATATGGTATGTTTAAAAAGATCTTTTAAGTGTGTGTGTGTGTGTGTGTGTGTGCGCGTGTGTGTGCGCGCGCATGTGTGTGTGCTGGCACATGTATACCCTAGCATTCATGAATCAGCACGGATGTGGAGGAGGACAGCTTGCAAATGTTGGGTTTGTCCTTGCAGCATGTGTGTCCCCAGCGTCAGACCCAGGTTATGGGGCTTGGTTGCAAGCGCTTGTTCCTGCAGAGCCATCCCACTGCCATGGTAACCTTTGCTGCCCGTGTAGGGCCAGCTTTGCTGTGTGGTACTCTTTCTAGGAAGGCCCTACCACTGCCTTCCCATGGCCTTCGGGATTTTGGAGGAACATCTCTGTCTCACTATGAATCATATTTTGCTGTTGACTTCTTGCAAATATCACTAGTGTGGAGAATGTTCCTTTTGTTCCCAGGGCTCTATGGTTGTTTAAATTATGAATAATTGTCGAGTCCACATGCTTATCCTCATTCTATTGAGTGAACTCTGCTCCTTCTGCTGGTATGGTGAATGGCACTGATTTTCAAATACCAAACCACATTCCATCCCTGAAATAAGCTTCAGTCAGTCAGCGCGTATCTACTTTGTGTTCCTGAGTTGTTTTGTGTATTCATATTTAAAAGCTGTTTCTGTGTTCCAGAGAAATGCTGAACTATAATCTTCTTTTTTGAAAAGATTTATTTTATTTTTATTTATGTGTCATGCAGTTGCCCTTGGTGGCCAGAAGAGGGAGTCTTCCCCAGGGGCTGGAGTTGCAGATGGTTGTGAGGTGTCTCATGGGAACTGAACCCAGGTCCTCTGCAAGAGCAGCAATTGCTCAAGCCCTGAGCAGTTTCTCCAGCCCCAATTTCCTTCCTTAATTTTTTTCTTAATTTTGAAATTATTTTATTGCTTCTTTTGTTTTGTTTTGTTTTGGTTTTTCAAGACAGGGTTTCTCTGTATAGCCCTGGCTGTCCTGGAACTCCCTCTATAGACCAAGCTGGCCTCGAACTCATAGAGATCTACCTGCCTCTGCCTCCCGAGTGCTGGGATTAAAGGCATGCGCCACCGCTGCCCAGCTTTATTGCTTTTTTTTTTTTTTAAATGTGTATGCGTATTTTGCCTGCACCATGTGTATGCCTGGTGCCCAAGGAGGCCAGAAGAGGGCTTTGTATGCCTTGGAACTGGAGTTACAGCTGTGAGCTGCCATGTGGCTGCTGGAATCAAACTCATGTCCTCTGAAAGCAGCTGGTGTTCTCAACCGCTGAGCCATCTCTCCAGCTCTATTAAAACTTGTTTTGGTGGGTGTTGATGCAGACCTTTAATCCCAGCATTCAGGAGGCAGAGGCAGGCAGATCATTATGAGTTCGAGGCTAGCCTGGTCTACAGAGCCAGTTCTAGGGTAGCCAGGGCTACACAGAGAAACCGTGACTTGAAAAAGCAAAAACAAACCAAAATGTATTCCATTCCATTTCACACATGTATATAATTCCCCAGTTCCTCTCTTATTCCCCTCCTATTCTCACTGAACCCCCCTTTTCCAAGAACTCCCTCCTGTTTTCATGGCCCCCACTTTGATGCATCTGTGCTTAATTAGGGCTGCTCAAGCAAGCTGACCTGTAATTGGCCAGAGCATTGCAGTGATCCCATAAGTACAAGGTGCTCCTCCCGTGCTCCGGAGGAGCTGAGTGCATTTTCTATTCCTTTGATCAGTTTTAGAAAACTGCCAATACTGCATCATTCGATGTCTATCTGTAAACTAATGGCAGTCCTCCCATCATGCTCTGCTGGCACCTCTCTGGCTCCCCTGTGTTTCTGTTTTTCTTTCCTCATTTGTTCCATTCACAGTAGTACATTGTTGTATCACCCTCTCTAGTTACTCTTAAAGATGTCATTCAGCTTTTTAAAAAGCCATACTCATTCTTGTTCCCCCCTCTTCTCTCTGTCTCTCTCTCTCTCTCTCTCTCTCTCTCTCTCTCTCTCTCTCTCTGTCTCTGTGTGTGTGTGTGTGTGTGTGTGTGTTTGCATGTGTGTGCATAAGCCATGGTACATGTGGTAAAAGTCAGAGGGCAGCTTTCTATAGTGGATTCCCTTCATCTGTTGAAGGGTCTCTTATTTCTGCCAGTGGGCAGCATACTCCAAGGTGGCTGCCCCTTGAGCTCCCAGCCGATTCTCCTGCCTCTGTCTCCCTTCTCTGAATAGAAATGCTGTGATCACAGATGTGAGCCACCACATCTGGCTTTTTACATTGGTCCTGTAGGTAGAATTCAAGTTGCCACAATTACATGGTAAGTGCCCCACAAAAGTGACTTGCAGGGCAAAGGGCTTATTCTGGCTCACATTTGAGGCTCCGTGCAGCAGCGGGAAGACAGGGAGGGCAAGGACACAAGCACTTGAAGCAGCTGGTCACATGGCAGTCAGAGTTGGGAACCAAAGCATTGAACACATGCTGCTCCCTAGCATCCTTTACACTTAGACCGTCCAGGATCCCAGCCAGAGAATGGTCCTGTCCACAGTGAAGATGTCTTTTCCACATCTTAACTCTAGAGTTAAGATCATCCCTCAAACACATGCTCAGAGGCCCATCCCCCACGCACTTCTGGATTCTGTCAAGCTGGCATTAACCAATGTGGGCAATGTGAGATACTCTTTCTAAACAAATAAATAAAATTCTATCGTTAAGTTGTTTACTGCACTGTCTAATTCATGTGTCTTCTGGTGAGGATTGAGGAAAAATGGCCAAGCCTACTTGTGACTCTGCCAGACCTGGGAAGATGGAGACAATATTCTTTTCTTTTTGTTCCTTTTAAAAATTACTTTATTATTTTTAATGTGTATGGGTGTTTTGCCTGAGTATGTGTCTGCAAACTATTTCCTGGTGGTCATGGAGTCCAGAAAAGGACATCAGATCCCTGGAGTTTCAGATGGTTGTTATCTGCCGTGTGGGTGCTGGCAATCAAACCTGGTTGCTCTGGAACAGCGGTCAGTGCTCTTCTCCGCTGAGCCATCTCTCCAGCTCCAGGGACACTATTCTTCAAGATTGAAGGAGGGAGGCCTCAGCTACATGGAACCCACTGTGGGCATCATTCTGGAGCTTTCTTCCCCGTGTCAAGGAATGAATGTTTTTGCTGAGACAGAGTTCTTGTTTCAGTAAGAAAAACTAAAGATCAATACCTGTTAAGAAGTTAGAACCGAACTGCAAATTACCCACAGAGTAAGAACTAAGAAGTTAATGAAACAGACTATCCACAGAATAGAAATGATTATAAAAACCAAAGTTGGCCTATAAGACTGCAGTCAGTCAGTGAAGTGAGATTAGACAAATGTAGACTATTAGGGATGGGAAGGAGTGTGGCAGGGCTCACCGTTCTCTTGCTGTGAAGATACTCCGTGACCAAGGTACTTACAAGAGGAAGAGTGTAATTAGGGACTTGCATGCAGTTTCAGAGGACGAGGCCATGACCATGTCAGGGAAGCATGTCTGTGGCTGAGTAGGTAGGCAGGCATGGTGCTGGAGCAGTAGCCGAGAGCTGGCATCTGATCTGCAGTTTGAAGGCAGAGAATGAGAGATTGGGCCTAGTATGGGTTTCTGAAAGCACAAAGCTTCTCCCCCAACACCCATAACACACCTCCTCTGACAAGGCCACAATTCCTAATCCTTCCCAAAACATCAAGTTAGGAACAAGCATTGAAATATATGCGCCCTTGGTGGTCATTCTCACTCAAACCATCACACTGAAAATCTTGAGATGCTAAATAACCAAGGGAGGGCTATGGGAGATGGCGCGGTGGCCAGGTACTCGCCATACGGAAGCTTGAGGCTCCAAGTTCTAATCCTTAGCACTCATGTAAAGCCAGACTTAGGTCATCCTCAGTAGCAGTGCCCCTGTGTTGATGGGTCAGCTAGCCTGGGTTAAGCACAGCAAACAACCAAGGAAATCCCATCTCAAGGTAGAAGTTGAAAACTGGACAATCCAGATAGTCATCTGACCTCCACACTTGTCCTGTGGCATGTGTGTGGCCACCTGTATGCATGCTCCCAAATCTGTATACACATATGTCATATACTCAGAAAAGAGAGAAGAAACATGTTTTGAATGACTTTATGCCAATTAGATGAAATGTACAAACTCCTTTTTAAAAATTTTTATTTTTTTTATTTTTTTTTTTATTTTTGAGACAGGGTTTCTCTGTAAAATAGCCCCGGCTGTCCTGGAACTCCCTCTATAGACCAGGCTGGCCTCGAACTCATAGAGATCTACCTGCCTCTGCCTCCCGAGTGCTGGGATTAAAGGCTTGCCACCTCCTGGTCAAATTGTACAGATGCTTAAGAAACAAAGCTAGGAAAAAAAAAAAAAGCACAAAAAAAAAAAAAAAAAAAAAAGCCAGAAGGCTGCGAGTCTCTACTTGTTAGATTTTTTTTTTTTCTAGCTTGATGCAAGCTAGGCTCATCTGAGAAGAGGAAACCTGAATTGAGAAAGTGTTTCCGTTAGATTGGCCAGTAGGCAAGTGTGTAGGGTGTTTTCTTAAATGATGAACTGCTGGGTGTGGTCCCAGCCCACTAGGAGTGGTGCCACCTGGTCCTGAGGCATAAGAAGGCCTGCTGAGCAAGCCAGTCAATAGCATTCCTCCTGACCTCTGCCTCAGGTCCTGCCTCGGGTTCTCACCTTCATAATGGGCTGTAACTGTTGTAGAAAATATGTAGTCCCAATCCATGGTTTCTACCCTGCCATTGCTCATTCAGTTCCTGGATAAAAGACACACACAACCTTTATATTTATAATAAACCTTTATTAGCACTAATGCTGATCAGTTATCTACCCTCTGTGTTATGAAAGTCTTATTTTTTATCCATAATCCTGAGTTATTACTTACTATGATTTATCTAGGCTGCTCTTAACTCCAGTTGGCCAGCCCTCAGAGCCATGTTTTCTTGACTCCTAACCCACTTCTCTCTTTCTCCTCTTTCCACCTTCTTCCCTTCGCCTTGTGATCTCCTCTAATCCCAAGATCAGGAACACCCAGCCCCACTTATCTTAATTCTGCCCAGCTTTCGACTGTAGGCATCTTTCTTCACCAGAACTAATTTGGGGGCAAGGTCACACATAGCATCACTTGGGTCTGCATGTGGACTCTCCTGTCTCTGGGGCGACCAGGTCTTAGGGTTAGCATTACAATTCGCAGCTGCAGATCAAACTTCAACACGTAATCTGCAAGCCAGGTAAGCCTTCCCTTCCCAGGTTGCTTCTGGCCATGGTGTTTTAATCACAGCAATGGAAAGCAAACTGTGATGGGGCTTATAAGTAATTTGATTTTATTATTTACTTACTGAGAGAGGGTCTCTCTCTGTAGCCCTGACTGGCCTAGAGCTCACCATGTAGAGCAGTTTGGCTCAAACATACAGCAAAGACTTCTTCTGAAGTGCTGAGATTAAAGGCGTGGGCCACAACAGCCAGCCTATCTTAATTTTTCGTGTGTATGTGAGCATGTATATGTGTGTGTACACGTCTGTATATGTATGTGCATGGGGGTACAGTGCCCTTAGAGTCCAGAAGAGAGCACCAGACCCCTTGGAGCTGGGTTAGGTAGTTGTGATCATCTGCCAGATCCTCTGTAATAGCAGGGAATGCTCCTAACAACTGAGCCATCTCTCTGGCCTTCTGGCTTTACAATTTAAAAACCTGTGCAAAGAGAGATTCTAGGCCCAGGTGGCTCCATGGTTGACTCAGTGTAAGCCCCAGGAAGGACAAGGCCAGCTCTCCACAGCCACTCTGCAGCTCAGACCATCACTTTTGGTAGTAATGACTTTCCTGGGCATGCTAGTGCAACACCTGTAATCCCAGAGCTCTGAGTAGAGGCAGAAAGATGAGAACATCAAGATTATTGGCTAGATGGGGAGTTAGAAGTCAGCCTGGACTTCGTCAGAGCCTGTCTTTCAAAGTAAAATCAAATAAAATCAGGGCTGGTGAGATGGCTCAATGGGCAAAGGCTTGTGCTGCCAAGCCCCTGAACCCTGAGTTCAGTCCCCTTAGGTGGTTCTCTGACCTCTGCAGCATGTGTGGCATGTGCATGCTCCGACACACACTTCAGTGACTACATTGTTATTTTATGTACATAAAGGGTGTCATACATTTCTGGAAGAAGATAGTTGGATCCTAAACATGGGCATTAAGCAAGTGGCCAAGTACAACCAAGACTCCATTAATGGTCACGAGAGGACCAGCTCTAACAGGACTTCTTGGCTTTCACTCCACTGGCCTTTTTCACTGAAAAATTGTGATAG
>JADRCD010175815.1:0-19428 GCA_019843815.1 Montemys delectorum | reverse complement strand
GTGTGTGTGTGTGTGTGTGTGTGTGTGTAGGGAAATGTGTGTATGTAAACATACATGAATACTTGTAGAATTGACTGAGACAGTCAGGCCCAGCCAGAGTTCTGTTGTATGAATGTTTGAATGTACATGTGTCTGTACATATTTGCCTGTATAAAGCATTTTGATTCTTTTCCTTTCCTTCCTCTTGGTTCATAAAGAGTTAACCAGAAAGACTTCTAGCTGCTTGGACAGAGAAGGGAACAAAAACAATAAATCCTTTATTTAATCACCTACTGTTAGCAACGAGTGTCAACAGGGCCGCAGACCTGCAGCTTCTGGCCTCAGAAACTTAAAGTCAACACAGGCATAGTTATTATAGAAAACAACATTACTCTCTTGCAAGACCAACTCTTGTCCCCAACCAAATTCTTCCCCTTCTATTTCTTCAGAGGCGAGCAAGTCCAGGGTTAGGACCCCTGGCCAAGATATCAATCTTGGTTATTGTTCCTTAGGCATTCCTTTGGAGACAGGATCACTCATTGGTCTAGAAGTCACCAAGTAGGGTAGGTTGGCTATCAAGACCCAGGGATTCACCCATCTCTCCGCGCTCAGCACTGGGATTACCAATGCACCACCATGTCTGACTCTTTTATTTTTTATTTTTTTATTTTTTTGCCTTCTTTTTTACTAGTATTTTCTCTATTTACATTTTAAATGTTAATCTCCTTTCATAGTATCCCCTTCCAAAACCCCCTGTCCCATCCCCCTCCCTCTGATTCTATGCGGATGTTCCTCCACCCACCCACCCATTTCTACTTCATCCTGGCATTTCCCTACACTGGGGCATCCAGCCTTCACAGGACCAATGGCCTCTCCTCCCACTGATGTCTGACAAGGCCATCCTCTGTTACATATGTGGCTGGAGCCGTGGATCTCTTCATGTGTACTCTCTGGTTGATGGATTAGTTCCTGGAAGGTCTAGGGGATCTGGTTGGTTGATACTGTTGTTCCTCCTATGGGGATGCAAACCCCTTCAGCTCCTTCAGTTCATTCAACAACTCCTCAATTGGGGACTCCGTACTCAGTCCAATGGTTGGCTGTGAGCATCCACCTCTGTATTTGTCAGGCTCTGGCAGAGCCTCTCAGGAGACAGCCATATCAGGCTCCTATCAACAAGCACTTCTTGGCATCCACAATTGTGTTTGGGTTTGGTAACTGTAAGTGGAATGGATTCCCAGGTGGGGCAGTCTCTAGATGGACTTTCCTTCAGTCTCTGCTCCACACTTTGTATCTCCTCCCATGGGTATTTTGTTCCCCCTTCTAAGAAGGACCAAAGCACCCACACTTTGGTCTTCCTTCTTCTTGAGCTTCATATAGTCTGTGAATTTTATCTTGGGTGTTCTGAGCTTTTGGGCTAGTATCCACTTACCAGTGAGTGTATAATGTGTGTTCTTTTGTGATTGGGTTACCTCATTCAAGATGATATTTTCTACTTCCATCTACTTTAGAATTTCATCTAAGAATTTCATGAATTCATTATTTTTAATACCTGAGAAGTATTCCATTGTGTGAATGTACCACATTTTCTGTATATCCATTCCTCTCTTGAAGGACATCTAGGTTGTTTCTAGTTTCTGGTTATTATAAATAAGGTTGCTATGAACATAGTGGAGCATGTGTCTTTGTTATATGTTGGAGAATCTTTTGGGTATATGCGCAGGAATGGTATATCAGGTAATAATATGTCCAATTTTCTGAGGAACCACCAGACTGATTTCCAGAGTGGTTGTACCAGCTTGTAATCCCACCTGCAATGGAGGAGTGTTCCTCTTTCTCCATACCCTTGCCAGCATCTACTGTCACCTGAGCTTTTGATCTTAGCTATTCTGACTGGTATGAGGTGGAATCTCAGGGTTGTTTTGATTCGCATTTCCGTGATGACTAAGATGTTGAACATTTCTTTAGCTGCTTCTCAGCCATTCAGTATTCCTCAGTTGAGAATTTATAAGGTTTAGGAGTTCACTGGTGGACTTTTGGGAGTCACTTAGGTTTACTCTCATATCATTTGCAAATAGCAATATTTTGACGTCTTCCTTTCCAATTTGTATCCCTTTGACCTCCTTTTGTTACCTAATTGCTCTGGCTAGGACTTCGAGTACAATATTGAATAGGTAGGGAGAGAGTGGGCAGCCTTTCTAGTCCCTGATTTTAGTTTTGCTTCAAGTTTCTCTCCATTTAGTTTGATGTTGGCTACTGGTTTGCTGTATATTGCTTTTACTATGTTTAGGTATGGGCCTTGAATTCTTGATCTTTCCAAGACTTTTATCATGAAGGGGTCTTGGATTTTGTCAAATGCTTTCTCTGCATCTAGAGAAATGATCATGTGGTTTTTTTCTTTGTTTATATAGTGGATTATGTTGATGGATTTCCGTATACTGAGCCATCCTCGCATCCCTGGGATGAAGCTTACTTGATCATGATGGATGATCATTTTGATGTGTTCTTGGAATCGGTTTGTGAGGATTTTATTGAGTATTTTTGCATCAATATTCATAAAGGAAATTGGTCTGAATTTCTCTTTCTGTGTTGGGTCTTTGTGTGGTTTATGTATAAGCATAATTGTGGCTTCATAGAATGAATTGGGTAGTGTTCATTCTGTTTCTATTTTGTGGAATAGTTTGAAGAGTATTGGTATTAGAGCATTGTTCAGCTTCCATTTGTATGTGGGCGTTCTATTGTTTATGTTGTTATTGAGGACCAGCCTTAGTCCTTGGTGATCTGAGAGGACACATGGGATTATTTCAATCTTCTTGTATCTGTTGAGGCCTGTTTTATGACCAATTATATGGTCAATTTTGGAGAAAGTACCATGAGGTGCTGAGAAGGTATATTCTTTTGTTTTAGGATGACATTTTCTCTAGATATCTGTTAATCCATTTGGTTCATAACTTCTGTTAGTTTATCTGTTTCTCTGCTTAGTTTGTGTTTCCATGATCTATCCATTGATGAGAGTGGGGTGTTGAAATCTCCCACTATTACTGTGTGAGGTGCAACGTGTGCTTTGAGTTTTAGTAAAGTTTCTTTTATGAATGTGGGTGCCCTTGCATTTGGAGCATAGATGTTCAGAATTGAGAGTTCTTCTTGGTAGATTTTTCCTTTGATGAGTATGAAGTATCCTTCCTTATCTTTTTTGATCACTTTTAGTTGAAAGTCAATTTTGTCTGATATTAGAATAGCTACTCCAGCTTGTTTCTTGGGACCACTTGCTTGGAAAATTGTTTTCTAGACCTTTAGTCTGAGGTAGTGTCTGTTTTCATAACTGAGGTGTGTTTCCTGTATGCAGCAAAATGTTGGGTCCTGTTTCTGTATCCTGTCTGTTACTCTATGTCTCTTTAATGGGGAATTGAGCCCACTGATGTTAAGAGATAGTCAGGAATAGTGATTGTTGCTTCCTGTTACTTTTGATGGTATTTTTATGTTTCTGTGGCCATCTTCTTTTTGTTTTGTTAAAAGAAGATTATTTTCTTGTTTTTTCTAGGGTATAGTTTCCCTCCTTGTGTTGGAAATTTCTATCTACTATCCTTTGTAGGGCTGGATTTGTGGAAAGATATTGTGTAAATTTGGTTTTGTCATGGAATACCTTGGTTTCTCCATCTGTGGTAATTGAGAGTTTTGTTGGGTATAGTAGCCTGGGCTGGCGTTTGTGTTCTTGTAGGATCTGTAGGACATCTGTCCAGGATCTTCTAGCTTGCATAGTCTCTGTCAAGAAGTCTGGTATAACTCTGATAGGTCTGCTTTATGTGTTACTTGCCCTTTTTCCCTTATTGCTTTTAATATTCTTTCTTTGTTTTATGGATTTGGTGTTTTGACTATTATGTGACAGTAGGAATTTCTTTTCTGGTCCAGTCTATTTGGAGTTCTGTAGGCTTCTTGTATGTTCATGGGTATCTCTTTCTTTAGGTTAGGGAAGTTTTCATATACAATTTTGTTGAAGCTATTTACTGGCCCATTACATTGGGAATCTTCACTCTCTTCTATACTTATTATTCTTAGGGTTGGTCTCCTTATTGAGTCCTGTATTTCCCAGATGTTTTGGGTTAGGAGCTTTTTGCATCTTGTATTTTCTTTGGCTGTTTTGTCAATATTTTCTGTGGTATCTTGTGCACCTGAGATTCTTTCTTCTATCTCTTGTATTCTGTTGGTGATGCTTGCACCTATGATTCCTGAACTCTTTCCTAGGTTTTCTATCTCCAGGGTTGCCTCCCTTTCTGGTTTCTTTATTGTTTCTATTTCCATTTTTAGATTGTGGATGTTTTTGTTCAATTCCTTCACTTGTTTGGCTGTGTTTTCCTGTAATTCTTTAAGGGATTTTTGTGTTTCCTCTTTAAGGGCTTCTACCTGTTTACTTGTGTTCTCCTGTATTTCTTCAAGGAAGTTATTTATGTCCTTATTAAAGTCCTCTATCATCATCATGAGATGTGACTTTAAATCCTAATCTTGCTTTTCTGCTGTGTTGGGGCATCCTGGACTTGCTGTGGTGGGAGAACCGGGTTCTGATTACACCAAGTAGCCTTGGATTCTGTTGCTAGGGTTCTTGCCCTTGCCTTTCGCCATCTGGTTATCTGTGGTGTTAGTTGGTCTTGCTGTCTCTGACTGGAGCTTGTCTCTCCTATGGGCCTATTAGCCTGCAATTTAGGTATATCAGCACTACTGGGGAGATCAGCTCTCTCTTGGGTAGAGTTTGCGTGCCATGGAGTAGCCTTAGCTCCTGAGTGCAGATGTCAGCTGAGAGGATTCTGTCCCCTGCTACTCTACTGTTCCTGTGCCCTGTGAGCTCCTGGCCACTTCTGCTTTGGACAGTTATTGGAGATAAAATAGTAGCTTAGGAGTGTATGGGAGACTAGGTCTTTCCTGGAGGGATTTGCCTGTGGAGGGCTGTGGAGCAGCCTTAGTTCTGGGGTGCCTGACTGTTTATAAAATGTAGGTTCTGGGATAAGCCTTGGGTTCTTGTACTTGCAAAACAAGCATTTTACTGATTGAACCATTTTCCTGGCCTAGTGACCTGGCCTGTCACCATTTGGCCATTCCCTCAATTTCTGCTCCATCTTTATCCCTGTCCATCTTGTAGGCAGTACTATTTTGAGTCAAAGCTTTTGTGGATAGGTCTGTGTCCTCATCCCTCCATTGGAATTCTTGCCTTGTTACAGGAGGTGACTGGTTCCGGTTTCATATCCTCCACTGCTAGTAGTTTAGCTAGGGTTACCCTCATAGATTCCCGGGAGTTTCCCTTGTTCTGCTTGAATCAGAGATGCACCCTCCCCCATCAATCCTAGTTCTCTCTCAGTTCTATCTGCCTCCATCCTCCCCACACTTGATTCCCATTTCCCTTTTCCACCTTGTTCCAAATGTTCAGCATCCTTAGTCATCCGGGAAATGAAAAAATGGCTCTGAGATTTTACCTTACACTAGTCAGAATAGCTAAGATAAAAAACTCAAGGGATAGCACATGATGGCAAGGATGTGGAGCAAGAAGAAGACTTCTCCATTACGGATGGGATTGCAAACTTGTACAGACACTTTGGAAATCAATTTGGTGATTTCTCAGAAAACTGGGACTAGTTCTATCTCATGATTCAGCTATACTTCTCCTGGGCATATACCCCAAGGGTGCTCCACCACCACAACAAAGACACTTGCTCAACTACAGTCATAGCAGCTGTATTCATGAATAGCCAGAAACTGGAAACAACCTAGATGTCCCTCAACCAAAAAAATGGATTTAAAAATGTAATATATTTACATAATCGGGTACTACTCAGCTGTTAAAAAATAAGGATATCCTGAAATTTGCAGGCAAATGGATGGAATGAGAAAATATCACCCTGAGTGGGGTAAGCCACACCCAGAAACACATATACATGGTATGTGCTCCCGTATAAGTGGACATTAGCCATAAAGTACAGGATAGCCATACTACAATCCAGAAACCCAAAGAAGCCAAGTAACAAGGAAGATCCAAGGATGCTTGTAGTTCAGTTGAGAAGGGGAAACAGAATAGATGTTGGGCATGGAGGCAGAGACAGATTTTTTTTCCCCAGACAGAGTTTCTCTGTGTAGCCCTGGTTGTCCTGGAACTCACTCTGTAGATCAGGCTGGCCTCGAACTCAGAAATCCGCCTGCCTCTGCCTCCCAAGTGCTGGGATTAAAGGCGTGTGCCACCATCGCCCGGCTGCAGAGACGGATTTTAATGAAAGAACAATATCTCATGAAGATTTAGCCCATATAAATACAAAAGCCTGTCAAATCCCAAGAGCCTCTGGAGAAGCAGCACAATTGATCCCAGGAGGACAGATGAGGTAGCCAGGGTGTAGTGCAGAGCTGAGAGGCAGTGGAGCAGACTCTCCAGCTGTAGCTGGAAGCTTCTATGGACCTGGGAAGACCTGATATTTCTTTCAAGTCCAACAGTAAGAAGATACAGTTGGTAGCTCTCAGGCAGAGAGAAGTGTCTCTTACTACAGGGAAAGTTAAGAAATAATCCAACTCAGAACTAAAATCAGTAAAATTCGAACTAACATAAAAACCCAACCCACAGCCCACATTCTTTGTTTGTTTGTTTGCTTTGCTTTTCAAGACAAGATTTCTCTGCATAACCCTGGCTTTCCTGGAACTCACTCTGTAGACCAGGCTGGCCTCAAACTCTGAAATCTGCCTGCCTCTGCCTCCCAAGTGCTGGGATTAAAGGCATGTGCCACTACTTCCCGGCCAGAGCCCACATTCTTAACCTCACCCCACCAGTCTCACAATCCTCTTCAGGATCAGCTCCTGGATATGCATGGGCTGAGTCCCATAATGGTCACACAGATGGCACTGTAGTGTGCTGCGGTCAGCTCATGTAGTCGAGAGGCACTAATGGACATGCAGAATTTCCCAATTCCGTGTTTAGTTGATGGCTTAAAGTTGGCACAATGGGAGAACTTACGCCACAGGAAACAAACATTACAAGCCAGGACTTTCAGCCTGCAAGAACAGGTTGTCTAAACTTCTCAGGATTCTGCTGTCTTGGTATGCTTTGTGTAAGAAAAGATATGATGACCGTCTGCTTTCAGATGGTCTCATGGGCTTTGTAGACTTTCATAGCATTCACAGTAGTTACAGGAGGCCGTTTACTGTGTGGAACTCAAGGATGGATATATATATATATGTATATATATATATATATATATATGTATATATATACATATATATATACATATATATATGTATATACCTATTGAAAGCAAATCCCTTCATGCTGGCTTGGTGGTTCTTACAGCTTCTGCAAGTGGGCACATTTGTCATGAAGGATCCGACTTGGCAGAGTCCCAGAGCTCTGGTGCAGTATTGTATAGGGAACGATGTACAGCTCTGGGGCCACAGGTTCACATCCTGCTCTTACTTCCTGTTTGCCCTTGTCAGTGCTTTAGCTTCCCCTGACTCCATCTTTATTAGAAATATTGATGATCTGAACCTGTGATTACTCCTTCCCTCATATCTTCGATAAGTGTTACCTTCCTGTTCTTCCATGGATCATGTTCCCTGTCTAATGTATTTGTCTGTTCAGGTGAGAAGGAACCTATTCTTGTCTGAGTCCTGATATGTTTGTCGACTCTGAAAGATGTGGATGAAGTCTGGAGAGCAGGAAAGTGTGCCAGAGCTTCCTGAAAGGAACCCCAGCCAGTGCAGCAAACACATCAGCAACACAAAGAATGACAACCAAAAGAAACAGCCACAAGCAACAGCCCGCAGATGTGGGCCCTGCAGCGAACCACATTGTCCCGGGCTAAATCTAAAAATCTCAGGAGAGGTACACTGACAATATCAGACAGATTCAAATGTGGATTCCCATCTAAGTGGCTAAAATTTGTTAATTAGATGGAGGGAGGGATGAAGGTAAAGTAGAGCTCAGTTCATCTCTTTCTTAGCTGCTGTGTCCAAAGTTTCTTTCCCTTTGCTCTGTCAGCCAAGCTTTGTCTTTTTTTTCTTCTGATTGCCCTTTATTACTTCTCTATGTGGTCAGGGGTAAAGAAACTCTGGTGCCAGCTGCATCTACCCTTGAATTCAGTCCCCAGGCATTCTCAGGAGCAGGTGCCCGGAGTGAAGAGAAGTTTAAAGCCGTCTTACTCCCTTCCTACGTGCGAAGGCCACTTTTCTGCCTCTTCTTTGATCTCACAGTCTGAGACGCACTTGTCCAATTGGTAATTATAAATATTAGAGTTGGCGCGGGGCAGTCAGGATGCTTAGAGCTGACAAAGGGACTCTTGTACAGAGAGTAGCGGAGGGTGAGCGGCAGGTGGCGCTCTCTAGCCAGCAATGCCCGGTGGGATTGGAAAGGTCAGGGTGCACCTTGATTCTGGAAGTTTGAAGGGAGAAGCTTTTCTGCCCGTTTACGGGAATGACTAGATCTTGACTCCTGTCTTGATCTTACTTCTTTGAGCTATTTAGCATCTTCATGATGTGTTGAGGACTGCAGAGCCGGGGGAAGTTACCTAAAGATGTTACTGAAACTCATTTTGGTGCCTGGAATTAATAGTTGGATTGCTTTTCTGCCTGGATGTCAGGCCGATGGTAATCTTTCAGAGAAAACGTCGTGCTGGTGTGGGAGGCCCCCTCATTCTTCAACACACAACACTTTGTGTCTGTCGTGCGATCACTAAACTTTATGGTGATATGTAAACAAATAGTCAACAACAACAGATCTTTTTAGAAAGTGTGAAAAAAAGAGTCTATTTCTGTTTGAGGACCCTTTGGGATGCTCAACATAATTGGGGCAGGTTCGCTTAGTGTTGCTATGGCAACACACTCCATAGCTGCTTGCTGGCCGAGTAGACGGATTGCACTTGGCTCAGGGCTTAGCACTGGGTGGGGAACCGATAAATGTGGACTTGAAGGCCTACTCCATCCCTATACTATGCTCTAGAAAGAAGGATAGTTTCTTCATTAATTTCCACCCCCCTCACTTTGCCTACCATGGAGACCCTGGCAAAAATGTTAGCTAAGTTACACCAGGAACAGTAGTGGCCCTGTGACATCATGTCAGTTACAGCCAGCAGCTTCCTCCTTGTCCTAGCTATGGTTGCTGTAGAGAGACACCATGACCAAGGCAGTGTATATAAGAAAGCATTGAAGGGAAGGCTTGTTCCCAGTTTCAGAGGTTACCCCCATGAACATCATGGTGGGAAGCTTGGTGGCAGGCCGGCAGGCATAGCACTAGCGCAGGAGCTGATAGCTGACACTTGGCCCATAAGCACTTGGCAGAAAGAGAGCAAAATTGGGCCTGGGGTGATGTTTTGAAACTTCAAAGCCTTCCTACGACAAGGCCACGCCTCCTAGTCCTTCCTAAACAGTCCAACAACTAGGAGCAAAACATTCAAATACAGATCTTACATTCTCATTCTAACTACCACACCTTATTCTTCTCCTCCCACCCCACCTGAGTGAATTCCACTGGGCTCCTCTACAGAGAGAGCCTCATCCTGTTCCACTCTACTCCACCCCCACCCCCACCAACACAGCCCTGCTTCATGGGTGCTGATTATCCCAGTTCATCTGGTACTGGTGTGATAAACAAACAAACAAACAAACAAAAAACAAGTGAAAACCCTGAAGTTCCTAATTACATTTTGACTCCACCCAATTTTGGATTTATGAGATGCACACATTTTGTCAGGATTCCTTTCTAGCTAGTCTGAAGCAATGGCCTCGTGAGGCTTGAGTAGAAGCCCAGAGCTGAAAGCATCCGTCCTCTTTTCCTCTAATTGCATTTTCAGTGCTGCTGTTCCTTTGACCAAAAGTGTGAAGAGCTTCAGGAGATGGGGACTAGCAAAGGAGAAGCTGTGAGACTGAGTCAAACTGTGCCTTCTCTGAAGAGAGTTCTATGTCCCCAGTACAAGCTCTTAGGATCCTTGTGCAGGCTTGTGACTACTGGTATGTCAGATAGGAAAAACTCTTCTCTTGTAACACTCTTGAATGCCTGCTTCTAACATTCGCCTGCCCAAACCAGCAGGATGTAAGCTACTGGAGTCCTCAGGGGACATCCAGCCCTTCAACAGTGTTATGGCCTCGGTGAAGGCAGCGTGCACAGCTATAAAATTCCTCCCACTTTTAACTGAGCATCTGAAAGTCTGCCCACTATGACACTGCCATCAACTCTGGGCTCTTTCTCTATCTCTTCTGTGTTCATGGAGAATTTTTTTCTCACCCAATTATGCAAATCTAGAGATAAGGTCCTGTCTTACCCTGGGGGTGGGGTGAGGGTGTCAGAGCCAGCACGTGGCATAGTCTATCATTTGAATATCTGTAGCTATGTTCCTAAAGAGCTACCAACACAAAGGAAGCAGGCAGTTTTGCTCAAAGCAATAAGCAAGAATGGCCGGATAAGTCCCTGGAAACTGGTTTAGTCCCTGGTAACTATGCTGGTTATGCTTCTCCTTGAAACTTCCTGATGTGAATCTACTTTCAGGGGCTTGGTGCCTTATTTGGCTTTGTGTTCAAAGGGACACAGTCCATCATAGCTAAGAAGGTGTGGTTTAAGGAAGTGTGAGCTGGGTGATTGCACTGCACCTGCAGTCAGGAAGCAGAAGCAGAGCAGTAAGCAGACTGGCTTGGAAGCCTCAGGAGCAAGCCCAGTGAGCCACACCTTTAACCCGCTCGCTCCACTTCCTGAAGGTTCCACAACCTCCCAAGACAGTGCCACTTGCTGGAGACCAGGGATTCAGGCATACATGCCTGGGAGGCACATGGCACATTCATACCTTGACAGAGATGGCATGTATTTGGAGTTCTCTTCACTGTCTTCCCCATCTCCTTAGTAAAAACGTGAATTGAGACTCGCCTTCCATCATAGATCTTTCACTGCTGTGCTAACTGGCTTCTGGATACACTAGTGGAAGGGTCAGCGAGTTTTCTTCTTCTGTTCCCCACCAGGTAACCAAACTGCATCAGCTTCCTAAAGTTTTCCCTCTCCCCACCCTCTGAAGACTAGGCTTAAAATAGATATTGTCAGTACTGTGTAAGCTCAGGAGTTAGAGCTCAAAATGAGCCTGGATCACAAGGCCTTGGAAGGGTTGACCACAGAAGCAGGGCGACTGTTTGCTGAGCTCTAAGACATACTTGTCATCAAAGCACTATTATTTGGAAAAGCTACAGCTTAAAGTTCTCTCTCTCTCTCTCTCTCTCTCTCTCTCTTTCTGTGTGTGTGTGTGTTTGTGTGTGTGTTTGTGTGTGTGTGGTGTATGTATGTATGCTCTATGTGTGCTGTGTGTGGTATGTATGTGTGTAGCATATATATATATATATATATATATATATATATATATATATATATAGTATCTGTGTATTGAAAAGGCTCTTCTGTCATCTCTTAAAGACTCACCAAGACTCCTAGCTTTTTTTTTGTCATCCAATACATAATTATCATTGTGTATTGAATTAACTTGAAATGACAGATAGCTGTTTTCTTAGGCTATTACTGTGAATCAATCATATTAAAATGCTGCTGGCTTGATACATTTGAATCCTTCAAACTTTGAGTCATCTTCAGGCCAGAGGTTTTAGAAGTTAGGAGGGTATACTGTCTTGAGTCTGACATTGCTTTCTGTTAGGAGGCAAGCAAGTAGAGGGAGAAGTTCTTTCTAGAATCTGTCCAGTGGCTGCTGTCTGACCGGGGAGCTTGAACAGTGGGGCTCATTGTGTGGTGAAGCTTTTGCTCACTGATGTGAAGGAAGGGAAACATTTCAGGAGGACTCTGCAGCATTTGGTGAGCGGCGAGAAGGTGCTCCGAGCACTTCCTGACGGAGCTATTGAAAAGTCAGTGTTACCAGGCTGTGCCCCTTTCTCTAGTAATGAAAATAAACGCAGCCCTGGCACACTGGCTGTGATCTGGAAATGGGCTTCAGAAATCCACTCTACTGAGTAAATGGGCTATTACAGCCCATCATTATGGAGGCCAGGAAGGTACATTAGACTAGAGAGAGGGGAGAGTGGAGCGAGTGGAGGGGGGAGTTAATCATTTCAAGATGTTGATAGAGCAGAAACTTTAGCCTCTAAGTTTTCATCTGCCCAATGTTCTTACTGAAATGTAAAAAAAAAAAAAAAAATGTCAAGAACTGTGAGGGACTGAGCTCCCCCCCCACACTTGTAAGTAGAATATATTAGCTGGCTAGTTTCTTAGATGCTTTTCATAAAGCACACAAAACTCTTTGGGGTAAAACAAAGGATGTTTATTACTCAGAGTACTAGAAATAGGCAGAGTATCAGAATAACAATATTCTGAGACAGAGACAGAAAGGGAGAGAGGGAAGGAAGGAGGGAGAGAGAGACAGAGACAGAGAGAGGGAGGGAGAAACAGAATGAAGCGGAGGGAGAGGGAGGGGGGAGTGAGTGAGTTTACTGGGCTGGAATAGCCACAGAGACTGTGAAGAAGGACGAATAACATCCGCACATGGAGTAGATTGTTGCACAGGAGAAGGACTCGGGAAACAGACTCAACTCATTGTGATGGTAGTGAGCACTTCCACACTTTACAGGTACGGGGTAAATAGTACATCTTCTGAGAGTGCTTTCTGTGCGAATACCTCTGGAAAGACAGCTCAACAAAGGTCAGTGTTTGTACTAACAAGGGTTAGCGTTAGAGTTAGGGTTAGGATGAGGGTTAAGGTTAGGATTAGTGCATCTTTTGGGAAACTGTCCTCAACAGAGAGCTCATCGATGTCTGTGCTATCTATCCTTACTTAGGCTTCTCCATCTGAACAGCCACATACAGTGCTTCACCACCTCCTGTTTCTGCTTTAGCCCCAGGCTTGGAATTAGGCAGGGCATCTTTATTTTTATGGAGTATGACCCTTGAGGAATACCATGTTCTGTGCAATCATGAGGTTAGAAGAGTATTTAAGCTGGGAAGAGGAAATAACTGGCCTGAGAGCAAGGGCTGGTAGTGAGACCTGGTTGTCCCAGCTATGGGAAGGAGAAAATCAATAGGGGGGAGGGGAGAGGCAGCATGTAAGGTGCAATGGGGAAATAAATGCAGGGAAGAGGACTGGAGGGGCCACAGACTTGCTGTTCTCTTCCTCTGATAAAGGTGATGTATTGTGATGGACAGTTACCTGACAGCTCGACACCCACTGTTGGTGACAAGCAGATTGACAGTAGAAAGCCAAAGGGAAAGAAATGAAAAGGGGAGAGATATGAAACATTCCACATGGTTCAAGTATAACTGCATTTGTTATTTTTTCTCTTGAATATTTTTAACCCATTTCTCCAATAGTGTCAGGGACAGCTCTCAGTGTCGACTTACAAGAAATGAAACTATGAGTCACAGGATGCTGGTAAGGCTAAGGCTCTGGAGGAAGCTGCCAGAGAGAAAAGAAACTAAGCTTGTACACACAGAGGTAGCTGCAAAGATAAAGATCCTTGCTTTCGGAAACTCCCTCTAATGAAGTGAAACAAAACATGTTATGGAAAGGTTGAATGTGAAGATTTGGTGTCTACGTTTTACAGAGAAACTTAATCCCACTTGTTCTGAGGTGAGATTGGAAACTCTAATGGCCCCGGCACAGGAGAAGGGGACCCTCACTCATCCTACCAGCCTCTGGAGGTAGTGCCTCGGAGCTTTTTATTCTTGATGGAGCCTTTTAATCTCCTCAGCATCCACATAGGGCTTGACCAACTCTCCCTAACAGCACAGTAGACAGAGAGATGAAAGTGAATGACATACCTTGAACCTGATTAGTCTGTCCCGATGTACAGGAATGCTCCATTCAGTTGACAGAGCTGAACAAGTCCTTTGTGAAACCCAGGAACCCAGCGACTGGGGAAAATAGAAATATTTGTGTGAAAGCATGTGCTGCTCGCACAGGGATGGTGAGGAGACCTGCTTTGAATCTTCCATGCAGTAGGACTTGGTCCTAGATGAGAAAGGAAGCTTGTTGAAGGTGCTGTCCTCTTTTGAGGGGTTTGTATTCTGATATGTTTAAGAAGCAACTAAATTTCATTATGAAACACTGTGGACTTTCTCGGAGATTTAGATCTGAGGTCCAACATTCCTGAAGGTCAGCCATGGTCCTATGGATGTTCCAGAATCTGTGAAAGATGATAAGGTTGGATCATAGATTACTCAAACTAATACCTATAGTTTGTAAGCCACACCCCCAGTCTACTTTTCTTTCCCAAGAAAAGGATGACTGAAGTTAGCACTATCCAAACAAACAAAAAAAAAGAATTCTAGGCAATTTTTTTTTTTTACCTCAAACTCCTAGTACCCTCTGGTCCCCACTGCTCTGATTTGGACTGCATCCTTCCCTCTCCGTGGTTTCTCCATGTAGGGTATGAACGTGACCTTAACCTCACACGGATATGGTTCAGTAACTACTGCCCTACTGTTTTCTCTGAGGACAGGCCTTGTAAATGTCAGCTCTCTCAATGTGAAGACCTCTCAGGTTCAGAATCTGTTACTGTGAATTGTGTCTGTTCAGCTGGCAAGCACAAACAGATGCTGAATAATTCTTTGTGTTTGCTTGAAGATAAAGCCAATGATGGCGGTGAAGGCTTTCTGCAATAGCTTATTAGAAGTAAGAAAAGCAGTGGATTTATTCTGCAGGTCCCCTCCTTCCAAAAGGGCTTCTTATATGCATTTAAAGCCAGAGAAGCAGAAGGGGGAACCATATCCTTTGTGATGTACAGAGAACATTTCTACTTATGCATTCCATCATTATGTGAAATCCAGCATGCCTTAAACCATGCTCCCCTTTCCCTCTCTCATAACGGTGTTTCTGATTAGCATTCCTATTTCAGATTTATTCCCATAAGCTTCCAAAGCACAAAACCTCTGAGTCATTCATTGCTCCTGCCTCCTCCATGCACCCATATCCAATCAGTAATCAAGTCCTGTTGTTTCTGCCTTCAAAATAATTTTCATATCTTCCTCTTTCCGTTGCCATGGATACCATCGAATCTCCTTCTTTGCTTCATGCCTGGACAACTGCAGTAACTTCTGGAGTCTCTTGACTCCACTCCAACCTTTATACATCTGCTGCAGGAATGACTGCTCTTATTATGCCAGCCCCTGGTCAGAGACCTTCAGTAGCTCCCTTCTGTTCTTCAAGTCCAAAGTCTTTAACTCCCATGGCCTTGCAGAGCTGGCCATATTCAAAAGCTCTCTGTTAATTTACATGAAGTTTTTGTGTGAAATTAAGGAGGATGCCTGTGGAGTACCTTAGTGAGTGACTTGCACTATTGTAGGACGTACACCAGAGATCTGCATCCCTGTTGTAGAGTGCAGAGGTCTTAGAGAAGAGGGTGGGGTTGCCCCCCAGCCCCCAACCACTTAGAGCTAAGGCAGTGTATTGCAGTTGACCTGCTCAAAATGACCACTCTGAAATTGTATTTGTGTGTGTGTGTGTGTGTCTATGCATGTACTCACACATGTACACATGCAGACATGTCTGCATGCTCACGTGCATGTAGGTGTGGAGGCCAGAGGTCACTGTGGGTATCTTCCTCAATCACCCTCAACCATATTTTTAAGACAGGGTGTCTTATTGAACCTGAACTGATTTTGCTAGACTGACTATTCAGTGGACCCCAGGGATCCTCCTGACTCCATTTCCCAAGCTCTGGGATCACAGGTATGCACGTGTGCAAGCACATACAGATACTGAATAATTCTTTGTGTTTGCTTGAAGACAAAGCCAATGATGGAGGTGAAGGCTTTCTGCAATAGCTTATTAGAAGTAAGAAGTAGGACGTAGGATGGGAAGGCAGGTGCTCATGGCGTTGCTTTTCGGGAGCAGCCCGTACCTGCTTTTACCCATATCCTTTGATTCAGGTGGCTTTCTCTCTCTCTTTGTCTTTTTTTTTTTTTTTTTTAACTTTCTGAAATATACTCTAGCTTCCTTGTAACTGGATGATTTCTGTTTGCTCCTCAGAATTAACCTCGAATATTATTTCTGTGGGCAGTCTTTTACCCCCGCAGCTGGGAACACTCTATGTTTCATGTGCTCTTACCACTGCACAGTTTATTTCTCGGCCTTGACTTGAGGACCTTTGGTTAGCCACCGTGCACAAGGGCTATGCATGCTCCTTTCAGTATTTTTTTTAAGAATTAATTTTGTTCCACTTTGGACTTTCTGCCAGTTCTAGAAAATAGTACACATTTATCCTCAATATAACTGTCCTTTAGATAAATAACTAGTCATTCTAAATATCCTCTCATCTCAACGAGTGATAGGATCTGCCTTCGGAAAGGCTTGAGTAAGCAGCAGTGTCCTGGGCATGCTGAGGCGGTGGATGGCTTGTGTGCTGTCCTCTGTGTGCTTGGGTGCTCTGGCTACATCTTCTCTGCTTGCATCATCTGCTACTGTTTGCCAAGTGGTCTCTGTTCACATATAATTGAACATCTATCTGGCTTTTGGAACAAGGGTGCCCTTCCAAGATATAATGCATGGTGACATCTCTCAGAAAGTATGCCCATTGCTTCCTGTTCAGCAGGCTCCGTCCCATGCTGTCTCTGCCTGTTGCCTCCGATTCCCAGAGTCTCCTCCAAGGGAGGTCTGGATAATATTTAGATGGAATAAATTCATCATGCAGCATTCATGATCTGCATTTTCTGAAATATCCTGGAGTGTCTAGATTCCCTCTGTGTCATATAAGTGCCAAGGGAATGTTGGGTGAGCAACACCACACTCATCTTTGCAGGTATTTCTCCCACATTGTGTTGCTCTGCTGCTGCAAGGCTAACTGGACACCCTGGGGAAGAGAGGATAGAAGAGCTGCTTGTGAATTTTACCTCAACACGTCTGTGATTTCTATTTCATTATTGGTTATGGTGAAATCGACCTGCCTCCACACACACGCCTGGCCCCTGCACTGAGAACATACTCAGAGGCCCGTGATCAGTCTGTCTCCTTCATCTTTTATCTCTAGATCTTCTTGTCTGACTGTGGTGCCTCAAATCAGAAGTTCTTTTCACTTTTTCTTAATTCTTAGATAAATATCAAGCCCCACAGATCACAAACACCTAGGCTTCCTTGTATCTAGAGCTTCTGATAAAGCTATTTCCAGTTCCAAGGTGAGCAAACACATTACCACGGGCTTCAAAATCTTCCCTTGCGAATGCAAAGCTTTGCTTTTGAGTTACCGCAAAGTCCTCCCAGAAGAAACAGTTCCTTAGTAGAAGACAGTAAAATCCAAGAGAAGGTCATTAATGTATTACACAGGTGTCATCCAGCAGTACTCTAACACTCATGCTGCGTCATAACCACTGTCTCTCCCGCCTGCTGTCCCTCCTAGACTGGATCACCTGTGGGGGTGTCCTACTCATTGTTGGCTCCTGATATAACCCGACAGACACTTCCTGGTAGGGAATGGCACATGCGCAGAGGAGAGATGGATAAGATCATGCTGGAAACCTCTGTGTTCCTAAGCAACGGGTTTGACAGTGATTGCTGAGGTATGAATTTGCAGGCCTGCTGGTTCGTCTCTATAGTGCTCAGAAATAGACACGTTCTGTGTCATGTTCAGCTGCTAAGTGGGGTGGGGGGAGTGCAGATCGCTTATTCTCGTGGAGCTGTAGAGGGCTAGTGCTAGCCTGTATAGATAACCCCAGGAATCTTAAAAAAAAAAAAAAAATCAATGCTCATGTAGAAGCATAATGGCAGCATGAAACTGTCAGCTGTTGAACTCACAGGACATGCCGGCGCTTGTCCAGGAGCTTCTCATGGCAGCTGCTCTTGAGCCTTCCCGGGCACCAAAAAGTGGCTCCTATTATTACCCTCATTTTAGAAGTGAGGAAATACCAAGAGGTCAAGGGATTTGTCTAGAGGTCACCTGATCAGAAAGAAGCAGAGCTGGGGCGGGAGCATAGTCTCATTAACAGATGGCCGTGGTCCATCCGGGAATCCTTCTCAGATGATCCTAGCAGGATATCTGTGTCTAGATTCTACCTGTGTCAAAATCAAGCTGGACACGTCTGTTGTACATCTCAGGCCTAAAGTCTTGAGCAGCCCTGTGCTCAAAGGAAGGAAGGTCGTCCTCAAGGAGTGGGATATGCATAGAGAGGTTCACAAAGCAAATTCATCAGAAAGGAAAATTCCTGGAAAAATCCACTAATGAACAAAGTCGTAGACAACCTGTTTCCATGCTTCGGATGGCTTTAAAGTAAAAGTAAAGTGTTGCTTTGCAGAAAGCAATTCTTACTTTTTTCTGGATAGAATCTGTCTGTAAGATAAATGAGAGAGACCAAAATGAGGCCACAAAAGTGGAAACTGCGTCCAAGGCCTGAGTGTTCTTCCTCAGCCTCATCCACCCAGGAAGCATTTGGTACATTTGTTGTACCATGCATATAAAATCAGACTTTTATTGCATTCTGCTGTAAGACAACCAAACAACCAAACAAACTTTTTTAAAAAGTACCTTAAAAAGCTGTTTTCAAAATACCATCTGGACCATGCTCCACGGTATTATGCCTGCACACAGCAACACACCCATTAGGGCATCTCAGGGGGTGTGGCTTACTGTCTTGACCACATAGACACATCAGTTTTTGTTGTGGAGAAATGAAAGGAAAATCATTGATTTTTAAATTATGGCTTGGGTTTCATATGTTCACCATAGACAGACACAATAACTGAGTTTTCTAAGTTAAATTTTTTAGGGGGGCACAATGACGAATGGAATCACTGAAATCTTGCCTATCTAGACAGCTCAGTGCATGTGGTCGAGAGCCTAGTGAAATGGAGACAGGGAGGTCTAGTGTTGAATCTTGACTTTATATCAGCAGTTTTGGGCAAGAGTTGATTTCTTTAGGTTCCTATGTACTCATCTAAAATCTGGGGTGTATATAGTATTGACACCTCTGTAAATGTTGTAGGGATATCATAACTAATGATAAAGCCACAAAGGCGAAGTGGCATGGCCCCCAGAGTGAACAGTAGATATTCCTGTGATTCTTACTAACGGGCTGGTAACATGCTTTCCAAATAGGCTTGGCTCTTACAGTCAGCAAGGGGCAGCTCATTTGTGCGTGCACACCTTAGAGTGGAATCATTATGCAGAGACAATGATTGGTGATAGGTAGGTGGATAGAGCACAGATAGATAGATAGTGATAGAGCACAGGAGACATGAAAGCAGAAGCAGGGGCCACTTGAGGGAAGGAAGGCAATTCGCAAAGGGAAGCAGAGACATGACGGATGGGGTGAGAGGCATGTGCAGAGGCTGGGGTGATGGCCCCAAAGGGTCAAGTACATACTAATTTTGCAGAGGACTAAAGTTATGTTCTCAGCTAGGCCAACCACCTGTAACTCCAGCTCCAGGAGGATATGACGCCCTCTTCTGGCCTCTTCAAGCATTACATTCATGTACACATACACCCCCTCCCTACTACTACTACTACTACTACTACTACTACTACTACTAC